>PVKH010001236.1:0-31456 GCA_004027955.1 Chaetophractus vellerosus | reverse complement strand
CTCATACATGTGAAGCATGCACTCAACCACTGAGCTACCCCTGCTCTGCTCCTCTTCATATTTTAATCCCTAGAGTACAGAACACTGTCTGGTTCATAAATGAGCTGCTGTTTTTGTATATTTATATTTGTCATTTGTTTTTAGTGAATAAGAAATGATCAGTGGCTATATCAAGTATTTTTTTTGTTACATATCCCCCCTTTCTGCTTGCTCTTGCTGTGTTCATTTTCTGCATTCTTTTGTGCCTGCTCTGTCTCCCCCCATTGCAGCGACGCGCCGAGCCAAGTCACCATGCAGGCGGCTCTGCTCCATTCACGGGTGGGTCTGCTTCTGTTCACAGGCAGCTCCTCTTCCGTTCACGGGCGGATCTGCTCCGTTTGCGGGTGACTTGCCCTGCCCATGGAGCCTTTTTTTTGCCCTGCCCACAGTGGCTCTGTCCCGCCCATGGTGGCTTGCCCTTCTCAAGGCGGTCTGCCCGCTTTGGAGAAGTCCCCGGGAACCAAACCTGGAGCCTCCCATGTGGTGAACCGGCACCCTATCCACTGGGCTACAGCCAGCCCCCTATATCAAGTATTTTTATTGGAGTGATTCTGTTAGATGTGTGTTTTAAACCAACCTATTTGGCAATAAATTGTATGATATCATAGGAACTTTAAGGCTGGTAACAGGGAAAATAGATAAAAAGCTAATAAAATAATCCTTGGGAGATATGATAATATATTAAGGTAATGCCAACGAGGTGGCTAAAAGGCTTGTGAGGTATTGAGGAGATAAAATGATATTTGGCAATTTTTTGGAAATGGGGTCATAGGATGTAAGGTAGAATAAGAAGCAGAGGGTAGCTCAAGTTTTCTAACCTATATGACTGAATCATTCAGAATGCCACCAAATGATGTAGGGCTTGCAAAGGAAGAAAGAAAAGTTTCTTGTGGAGAAAAGTTCAGTTTAGATCATGTGTTGAAATTAGTAGCACTTATGCTATATCTGAACTTAAAATCAAATTTTTATTTGGCCAGCCTGAATCGAAATGGGAAATTGAGATTAATTGAGTTCACTCCTGAAAATCTCCACTTGTGTTTGAATGAAGCTATATGTAAGGATCAACATGGCCATTTTGAATTCTAACTTATGTCTTAATTTATCATGTAACAGTTTCATGTATATGCAGAGATCAGCTGGGTTTTCTGAAAATTGGCAGATTTCTCACCAGGCCTAGAAATGTGGAAATAAAATTAATTAAAGAATAGCCCCTACCCCCATGTATTAGAGATAATTAGGTAATAATTCCTTGTACTGATTTTTGATTTGTGTGTTTACTTTTCCATTCAAGGCAGTTCCTTTAAGAGTTCAACTCGTGACGTCTTGGACAGTTTCTTTCTGTTTTGCTTCTCAGTGCTTTGAAATGCTTTGTAATTTCCTTGAAGATGCAAACCTATAAGCAACTTCAGAGTTCTTCTGCTAAGAGTTTGAAACCATTGTGAGAATTTCAAGGAGAGGATGAGGAAAGGGCACAAAAGATTCAATGAAAGGATTAAAAGACAAAGTCTAGTAAAAGAATGTTAAGTACTTGAAACAGACAGGAGTAACTTCAGATAACTTAGAAATGCATTGCTGGGGAATCACAAGTGTTATTTTGACAATACTGAAAAGGGAGCCTGCCACTAAAGCTCTGACAGTTATTTTCTTTCTGTTACAAGGATTTTCTTGGAATCTTTTTGGTACTAACATTATAATATCACAGCGAAAACATTAGTCACACTTTATGGAGGCATTTATGGATAAAATATAGAGAAATTATTCTAATTTATGTGGACATTTATAGCTAAAAATTTAAAAAAATGTGCTCAGTTACTGAAGAAGCACAATGCAGAGCTGTTTAACTTAAATTTGCATTATAATTTTCAATAAACATGAATTTTTGCATAGGAATAGACTTTGAATCAGTAGCAATTATATTTTATTTTTGCATGTTTGTATGAGACATAGCATAATAAACTTAGATCTTAAACTTCTATGAATAACAACTCAGGTTTGTGTGCTGTAGCAGAATAGTAATAATCATATCAATGAAAACAAAAAAAATTATTTGGTATCCAGCAATAAACATACTACAATGAGGTTGTTGCATAGAAGACACTCTTCTGAGATTCAGGGAGTCCTATTGCTGCCAAAGCACTAAATATTTTTAAAAAATGATACAATTATCCTTCCTACCTTTCCAAATCTAGGGATGTTTGTTAATAGAATGTATAGTCATGTAACTAGTCACAAGGAGGACTTCTTAGATTTTGCCTTGCTATAGGTTTTTCTCTTATTTATTTATTTTCCTATAGCAAAAGGAATTTATTTGTTTGCTTTTAAGGTTCATATATATATCTGATGGAGTTCAGGATACTTTCCTTCAGAAAAAGGCTCATATGCACAACAATTTGCTTTGGATTTAAGGGAAATAATAGAAGCCCCTAAAGCCTATCCATAGAATCCAGGTCAATAATTTCTAAATTATTATTTTTCCTTTGCAGATTAGAACCCCCCCCTCACATTAACTTGTATCTCTCTTCTGAGTTTTCAGATATATCATCTAGAGCATTCTTTTGTGAGCTATACTGTGGGTGTGTTTATTGAAATGGAATTGTTGTACGTGTAATCATGATATTTTCATTTATATAATTTCATAGAATCTTCTGAGATCAAACTGCTTTGAAGAAGATAAGGGTTAAAAACTTCCACACATTTTTCTTAGGAATCTCAAAAATATTGAAAGGAAAAGAGAAACAAATCAGAGTGACAAATGAGTTTTGTAGAATTCTTTGAACCATGCTACTAGCAAGACCCTGTTCATGGTCTTTAATATCTCAAAATACCTGCTGATACCAGAATTCAGCCTCAATAAAAAGGGACTAAATCATGTAAAGACACCAAGATGAGGAGGAGTTTGGCACAGTCAAGTAGAAGAAAGAATAACTGGTATTGCTTGACCATAATGGGCAAAGTCAAGAGTAGTTTGAAAACTGGTTCCAACAGTAGCCAGGGCCAAATCATATGGGGATTTGTAACTCAAGTTAAGGAATTTGGACATTCTTTTTAATTCAATGTGGGGAGACACTGGATGGTTTTTAGCAAAGGTATCAAGTGCTGTAGTAATATAAACAATATTTTTCAAAATATCACATTGACTTCTTGCAGAGAAGGCTTCTCACAGGCAAATGTAGAAGAAGGGAGACAAGTCAAGTGTTTGATCTCACCTTGATCAAGTGAGAAATGACATTGTCTTATTCCCTGCTACAGTAAGTGCAGTGGAAATGGAGAGAAGAAAATATAATTGAAATTTGACTCAACGGTAGAATTGAAACATTTTGCTGATAGATTAAAAGATAGCAGCCACAAGGGAAAATCCTAGAGTAATGATTTGAGCAATCTCATGTGTATTGATGCCATATTCTGAGATAGTTAGAAATTGGATAACAGTAGATTGAATCTTACACTTATTACACATTCAAGTTGAGACATCAGTAGGTTGCCAAATATATGAGTATGATTTCTGTAAGGAGGTCAGGACTGAAACCATATATTAAAAAACATTATCATATTGTTGGTATTAAAAGTCATGAAACCGTTTCTAAAAGATTTCAATGTTAAAAAATAAAACATGCCATTTAGTATAGTTTTCATTCTAATTTTATATTATGACAATTTCCTAATCTAATAATAAAACTGCATATTATAATGTTAATAACTGCCTAATATTTAGCTACATGAATGTGTAAAAATGCCCCCTGCCAATCCAGTACTTTTGAAAATGTATACTGAATGTTTTTAAAGTATTCCTAGCAATAGTCTTATAGCTAAATATTATTGAGGCAAAACTTTACTCACAGACTTCTTAATTTTGAGGTTGGTTGGCATCTTATGTATTCTCTCTTCCAAAAAATAAAGCAGACAAACATATAAACAAAAAATCATTGGTCATTTGGAACAGAATATATTTCAGTTGCAAAATTTTCTAGTTTCACCAAGTTCTGCATAAACTGAAGAAAATGGTGTCAAAAATCTTTGAACCCAAAGTCTCCCATTCTGTTTTCTAGATGGAAAAGTATTCTAATACATGAAGGGCCGAGTAGAGCATATATAATAAATGTGGTTTGGAAACATTTGGCCAAGCCTCATGTTCTAGGTAATCTAGATGGCTTCTGATATACTTGGTAAATTTCAAGAAAACAGAAGAATAGCTCTGCCCCAAGGTGCTCCTTTAAATTTTTATTTTTTTATTCATTTACCCATTTAATTTGTCTATGATCAGTTTACTTTCAAAATTTAAGAATTGTTAATACCATAGCTAAGATAGTTGAATAAGATTGAGGCATATAACCATTTAATATTGTAGATATATTACTTGAAAAATTATGCCTTTTGAATTTGTTTAAATGTATTTACAAAGTGACTTTTGCTCCGTGATATTTTTCATTTTAATTTCTAATATTACAGAAGTCTCTTACCTAAAACACACAATTAAAATTATATAAATGTCTCATCAAGAGTTTAAAATATGATAATATATAGAAAATGAACAATATTCCCCTAATGTGTTGTAATAGCCTGCTCAGTAAAGAAGGTAATTCACTCATTATTTCTAAAGTCTGTAATTCTATGAGATCTCATCCATTAATTAAATAAGTATTACTATTAGGTATATGCTTACATGTGGTAGACAGAATAATTGCCCCCCCAAAATGTCCATAACCTGTGAATATGTTACCTTACATGACAAAAAAGGACTTTGCTGATGTGATTAAATTGAGAGGTTGAGATGAGAAGATTATCCTGGATTATTTAGGTGGGCCCTATGTAATCACAAGGGTGTTGATGAAAGGGAGGTAGGTAGGTCAAAGACAGAAGAGATGTGAAATGGAAACAGAGAAGAGAGAGAGAGGCCATGTGATGCTGTCTTTGAAGTTAGAGGAAGGGGCAACTAGTCATAGGATGTAGACAGCTTCTAGAAGCTGTAAAAGGCAGGCAAACTGATTCAGAGCCTCTGAAAGGAACAGCACTGTCGACAGCCCAGTGGGATTGATTTTGGACTTCTAACTTCCCAAACTGTACGAAAATAAATGTGCATTGTTTTAAGCCACTAAGTGTATGGTAATTTGTTACAATAGTAATAGAAATCTAATATAATGATTCAACATATTCAGGAGGGTGGATATATATGCAAAAAAATTATGGTTATAAAATGTTGCAAAAACAAAACAAAACGACAAGCCATGCTTATAGAAGCATACATTTGCATGAAAATATCAACCTCAAATAGGGAATGACATATTAATTTATTCTTAAAGAGTGTCTAATATTTACATAGGAAGCATACTGGGCAGACGAGACATATTAATAAAGGATGGATCCATGAAAGCATGTACAGTGCATGGGGAAAAGTAAAAGTTACCAAAAATATTTTAAATAGTGTGTGTGTGTGTGTGTGTGTGTGTGTCTGACAGAAAGGCAAAAAGATAGGAGTGGTTAGATTTGAGAATAGAGGAGTAGACTGGAGAGAGAATTTTAAGGACTTCAGATTATTTTGTAAGGAGATTGAATCTTATCATTTGGGGGCTAAGCCAAAGTCATGTTTCTTATGTAATATTTATTTTTTTTCAAAATATCTCTGCTTGTAGTTTAAAATGACGATAATGAAAAGTAATATTCTACTCTCCTACTCCCACCACAGAATCCTGCTCCTAGGATCAACCACCTCTGCCCCTTTAACTGTTTCTTCCAATAGTTACATCAATAATTCTCAAAAGTGTATTTATGATGATGATTTACATTTTTCAATATAATTTTTCAAATATTCCTGAAAAGGAAATGAAAATTGTATTTGTCAGGGCTCTCCAGAGGAAAACACTGGCAGGACATATATATACACACACACACACACACACACACATTTGAAGAGATGTACTATAGGAATTGTCTCACGTTACCATGGGAATTGGCAAGTCCAGATTCCATAGGGTGGTCCAAAAGTTGGAAAGTCTGATGATAGTGATGTTGATTTCCCCAGGAGAAGCAGGCTGGCTGAAGTAGACATAGGAATTCCTCTCTCTGGCTGCTGAAATCCCAGTTCTCCCTTTAAGGCCTCTGCTTGATTGGATGAGATTCCTCTCATTGTTGAAGGCAATCTCTTTGTTTATTCCAGATGCAAATAGATGTAGATAACATGAACTGACTAATGATTTAAATCCATCTGCAAAGTACCCTCACAACAACAATCTGGTTAGAGCTTGTTTGACCAAATAACTAGGAACCATAACACAGACAAGTTGACACATGAAATCAACCCTCATAAAGATTAAGCTCTATTACGCACATGTATACATGTAAATACGAACATATATACTCATAACCTACTATAATTAAATTATAAACATCTAAATAATAGCCATTCAGTGTTTATATTGTATGACTCAATATATTTACATAATTTATAGCTGAACCATTGTATTCAAATTATATTTCTTTTCTTCTTCACTAGTTTTGTTTGGAGGTTTGTTTTTCAAAGACTCTATGTGTAATATTTACTCAGCCTTAAGCATTCTGATTGAACTATAAAAGCATAAAGTTCTTCTTGTTAGGACTAAATACATCAGTTTCATTTTTTCCCTCCTCTTTGGAGACATCCCTCCTGAAGGCTTCAGACTTCCTGCTCCAATCTAGATTGCCTGAGCTATATTTCATAATATATTATGTGACTTTAAATTTTATAATACAAACTAGGACACTTTTGAGAGTAAAAGACATATTACTAAAACCTATCAGATGAAATGTACTCTGTGACTTCCTGGGACTAACTAAATTCCATGTGTGTTTCATTTTTTTCATTTCCTGTTTCCAGTACTCTATGTCTTCCATCTCTTGCTATTTTAATTTGTTGTGTTTGGTTCATTCCCCCATATTCTCTAACAGTAGTATATGATAAAGTATTTCATCTTCATTTTGTGATTTGTTCTGGCATAGTTGTAAGGAGAGCAAATCATTTTCTATCAGAATTTTGAAGACATTTGTCATGCTTTCCACGATTCAGTGTTGATGGTGAGAAATCTGAGCCACTCTGATACTCTATTCTTTTTATTTGGTCTCATTTTTCCTTTTGAGGAATTTGATGTATCTTCTGTCTCTGATATCCTTAAATATAGATTATTAAATATCATCATGTGTAAATTCTATTTCCCTCCTCTGGAAGCTTTTAGGTTATACTATGTATGGCATTCATATATATCACTATGATATAATTTGATGTGCATCTTTCTAAATTAATTATACTGGGTTTAAGGTAGGCCCTTTCTGTTTAACAAATATTGTAGTATTTACTGCACCCTTCATATAATTCTGATTTCTCTAATCCACTGAGTCAATTGCTTCTTCCTATTTGTTTTCATCTACCAATATTCTGATTTGTTGCCAGATACCAATATTTTGTTTTCAACTCATTGGCTATTATCACCTCTCCAAGTTCTCTTTTTCATGGTGGTTTCATACATTTTTAATCCATTTATTGTCATTTGAGATGGATTTGGGGGTGGAGAGAAGAGATTAAAAATTGTGTTCCAGTTGCCATTTTTAAACCAAAGTTTTAATTAGACTTTTTCTTTTAGAAAAAGGACCTTTGAGGCACCATGAGGGACAGACTAAATTAGGGAAGGATTGATCCTGGGAAATTATTTTTCCATCTCATGAGCAAGATGAAAACCTACAAATGCAATAATGATGAAGAACAAATCTAGAAATCAAACCATGGTAGCTCACAGGGAGGGGTTAAAGCTTGTGGTAAAATAAAGCAGAATGAGGCATAATAACAGTTCTTGATGATAAACTGATAACGGCCTTCTGAAGATCCCCCATGCTTCTCCTTCTTCCTTTCTACGTTAATTAAGAACATGTTACTAGTACCTAAAAATAATTACTGTTACATAATTTGTTCAAATATAGGACAATTGAAGTAACTTCCAAGCATTAAATAATAAGATGCATATAATATACTATGAGAAATTCTAGTAGGGCTTTGGGCTTTGTATATCCCTCAGTCTCTCTCCTTCCCTATTTCCTTAAGTTAAAAATCTTCATAAGGATTTTAAGTCCTTAGAAGTTCAAAAATTAACAGATATCCCTTAGGTGATATCAATTTTCCTATTTAGATTTTTTTAAAAGGCCTGTTAATTTCCAATCAGTATATGGATTGACATGACTAGAGACCAAAGATCTGACATCACCATCCAACTCATGGCTTTCTCTTTCCCCTGTCCCACTGGTTTTTCTCTCTCTTTCCTTCATTTCTTGATTTTCTCCATGGCTTTTCCCTCTAAAATGTTATGAAGAACAGGTAGACTCATCAAGAGGTAGAGTGGAAATAAAATACATTTGTTTTTGTATGGAAGTTTTGCCCTGGTGAAATTTATTATAAAAATTCATATACAAAACTTTAGTCCCAGTTCTGCACTCTACCTAGTGAAAACAGTCTGTTATGTAGTTGGACTGTTTTATCATCAGCTTGGCTACATTTCCCAGAATGTCCTTTACTTTATGGTCCTGAATTAGAATTGGACGAAAGTGTAAGTTTAAAAAAGTAGGGAAAAGTGACAGAGCAGCCATGAATCTCTGCTGACTTTAGGGTAGGTAGAATAAAAGCCCAACACAAAATGCCCGTCAGATTGAAGCTTGTCCTTGTTTCCTCCACTCTGCCTCCAGTCTTCTAACTGACCAACAGTCAGGCCTAGCACCATACACTAGGCTCTGGGCTAACAGAGGCTGAGGGCTGTAACTACCCAGAGGCAATCACCTCCCATACATGTCTCCCAAATCCACTAACTGCCCATCATGATCCAGGCCTCACCGATCAGATTTCTCTTCAAGCTCCTAATTATCACTAGTGCCTGACTGATACAAGGTCTGACTCATGACTTTTCTATGCTCATTTCACTGCCCCATTAGGACCTTTACTTACCTACTGTATCAGTCAGCCAAAGGGGTGCTGATGCAAAATACCCGAAATCAGTTGGCTTTTATAAAGGGTATTTATTTGGGGTAGAAGCTTACAGTTACCAGGCCATAAAGCATAAGTTTCTTCCCTCACCAAAGTCTGTTGCCACGTGTTGGAGCAAGACAGCTGCCAACCTTTGCCAAAGTTCAGGCTTCTTGGGTTCCTCTCTTCCTGTGGCTCTGTTTCTCTCCAGGCTTAGCTCCTCTGTTTCCTCCCCAAGGTCAGCTGTAGACTATGAGGCTCTCTAGGCTTTGTCTCTCTCCGCAAGGCCAGCTGTGAACTGTCAGGCAAATGGCTCATCTCTTTTCCTGGGGCCTTCTCTCCTTCCTCACAACCAAGCTCGTCTGTGCTTACTTCCCTGGGCTCCAGCACAAAAACTCAGCATCGGAACTCCAACAACAAAAATCCTCAACTATGTCCTTTGCCATGCCTTTTGTTTTTGAGACCCCCACCCACCAAGGGGCGGGGCTCAACACTCTACTGACGTGGCCCAGTGAAAGCCCTAATTGTAACTTAATCATGCCCAGATGAACAGACCAGTTTACAAGCATGATCCAATATCTATTTTTGGAAATCACAACTATATCAAACTGCCAAACTGCTACACCTACCTCCTCCTACAATTGCATAAGATCTAACTTCTATTAAAAATCCTGATTTTATTGTAAATTGTTCTGCTTCTTTGATAGAACACCAAATGATATCTTCACCCTAGTCCATTTTCTTCTTCTTTTGTGTTATTAAAAATTTAGTCAAAAAGAAAAAAATATAACATTAACAAACAAAAAAATTTAGTCAGACATGCACTAGAGACAGTATTCATATCTCTGCTTATAGCTAGGTTCTGAAACTAATTTTTTGTAAAGAGGAATGATGTGGGCAATTTCTGTTGTATATACTTAAAAGAAAATTGGCTTGGCCGCCACATCTCTCTTCCTCTGTCTAAAGGAATAGAGGGAAGAAGGAAATGATGATGACCTGACTTTTACCATGTAAAATGATCATTCTTATGGATGGTAGGGCAATAAGAAGCAATGGATCTGGATCACTGAATAATCCCTAGAGTAAAGCTATCCTGCCAGGTTGGATGTTTCAGCTCTGGAGTGTTATGTGAGCATAAATAAAATTCTATCTTATTCAAGCTATACTATGGGTTCCCTTTGTTAAAGAAACATAGCTATACACCAACTATTACAGACAATATTAAAATGGAAAACATTTTGCCTCAGAGCTCTGGCCAGCACTTCCTAATGAAAAAGTTTCCAAGGACTTTTGAGCTTCTCCAGGAAAACTCAACCTGTACAGCTGGGGTGTCCTTGATAATTCTGGAACTAGGCAGGTATTACATGATCAAAGTATTTTTTAAAATATTGTGCACACATTTATTACTGAGTTTTTATAACCTTGGTTATGCACATACTCATTGTTCATTTCAATTTGGTTTAAAGTTTAGAAGAGACACCTGTTTGCAAGGAAGAATGTCAACTCAAGTTTGGGTTAAGGCCAAGTTTTACAAATGACAAACTTATTGGTGCAAATTTAGCAGCAGAAAGTACATTTTTGAGCAGGAGAGAACCGCCACATCTATCTTTAGAACGAACATCAAGTGTCTGTGCTGTCTATAGATATAATAGCAGAGAAAAAAAAAATTTTGAAGGATCCAATCTCAAAAAAAAAAAAAAAAAGGATAGTGTGGGAGTGGAAAACTAGGGGTTACATCAAACACTTAGCTATACATAGTTTTATGGGTGGAGGAAAAACGCAAAAGATATAGATTATAACTAATTGTGGCAAATGCTTCAGCAGTCATAAAGTAGGCCTGTTTATAGTGGGAAAGCCATGTGTAATATAGAATTGATGCTTGTAAAGAGAAAAGAATAAGATAAGATGTTAAGTCCATGAAGCATGAGACAAAAGATAATTCAGATTAAATGGGCTTCAAACACTAGAATGCACCAAGTGATTAAAAGAATTAAAGTGGGGCAATTGAGATGTAAAGACGAAGGTGAATGCTCTTAGTAAAGGCAGTGTAGCATTCATTCTCCTAGCCAAGGATGCATAGCAGTCTTTGTCTTGACAGAGAAAGAGCTGGGCGCCAAGCTTTCACTGAAGGCTGCCTAGCAACAAGCTCTTCTAGGGAGGGTAGTGCATAAATTAATCCCTTTGGTAAGCATTTGTAACTATTAATTTAATTAGGAAAAGCAGTGTAGCATGAATCATCCTGGTGCAATAGCAAAATATTAATGAAGATTTTGAAATTCTAACCTTGAATAGGCACATCAGAGACTGTTCCCCAGTCAGAGTGGGCCAGGGGTATCTCATTAGAAAAACAAAAAAGTAATTCAGAAAACTTTCTCCTTTACAGCCATGTTCTATGGGGTTTCTAGAAGAGACCACAACTTAAATTTCCTTTCCTTGATCTCATATTACACAGGAACTTATTGTCCAGCATTGAAACTGGAGATTGAATGAAGTTTTACTATCTCTAAAATTTTATGGATCGTGATTACCCCCTCAATTTCCTAATTTTAATTGTACAATTCCTTAGATGACCGATGGTTTTGCCAACACAACTGTCTTCAAGGAAACTGTATTTGGTATCTTTCAAAGGCTGTTAATGCTCCTTTTGTTAGCTGGATAGAAGGGTAACTGTTCAGTGATAACAAGAAATGTTCCATGGCTTAGACACAGACACTCAGTGTTTTTCCCACAAGGCTCCTGCCCAGACTTCTCCATTTCAATTAAATAAGAAAATAGTTGTGTTTCAGATGCTTCAGAAGTTCATATTCCACCTTAGTCAGATTGTCTAGCATTTTATGTGCTTTATAAATACTTTTTCCTCTGGTGAAATGCTTCAATGGCATGTGGGATCTTGACCTTGTAAAAAACTTGTATGATAAAGTTTAAGTGTTGTCTCTAACTTTAAAAAAGATACAATGGGAAAAAATTAAACCTCCAAAAATCCTCTTTACTCCTCTTCTATTCTTTTCTAATAGAAGAATTTAATTAAATGACTTCCAAATTTTTACAAAGAAAAACTGTAATTTTCATTTATTTTCTCTGCCTCCTATTATAAGTGTGGTGCCCTTCTGTTTTCTAAGAGGACTTAAAGTTTATAATTTGTTCTGTAGGATATTTGTGTACTGATTATGAATGAATCAAGCATCACAGGTCAAAAGAAGGTGGGCATGTGCAGAAAACAACCATTACAGAAGTAGATATTGTTATTAAAAATCAGAAACTCAATTCATTTATGTATGAAAAGGTAACTTTTCCATGGACAGAAAAAAAATGTGTGCATGTAGTGTGTGTCCTAATTTCCAACTCTATAACTACCTGTATGGTTAAATATGATGTAAATTTATAAGAATAGAGTTATTTAATTGGCACTAACTCACCTGGCTTCAATTCTTTGCTTACCATTAATATATAAGGAAAGAAACAGGAGCAGAGAGACAAACAATCCATGCCTTTCAAACACTAGTTTGGGCAAAGGAACAACTTAATCAACTGATTTTTGAAATTATGCATTAGAAAGAAATTTCTTATCTACCAGTATATGTTTTAGACTATTTAATATATTAATTCTCAAAGTCTGTTCAATATACCAATAGCATCGGTATTCCCTGGGAATTGAGATTTGTTTACATATATACAATATAAAAAAGTTCATTAAGAGAATAAAGGCATGCCTTTATTTTTGTGCTTCACCCTATTAAACTTCACAAATACTGTGTTTTTTACAGATTGAAGGTTTGTGGCAACCATGAATCAAGTAAGTCTATCAGCACCATTTTCCAACACCATATGCTCACTTCATGTGTCTATGTCAGACTTTGGTAATTCTCTCAATATTTCTGTGATCTGTGATCTTTGATATTACTATTGTAATTGTTTGGAGGTGGCACAAACTATGCCCATATAAGATGACAAACTTAATTGATAACTGTTGTGTGTGTTCTGACTGCTCTACTGACTGGCCATCCCCCTTCTCTCTTCCTCTCCCCAGGCCTTCCTCATCCCTGATACAATATTATTGGAATTTGGCCAATTGAGAACCCTGTAATGTCCACTAAGTGATCAAGTGGAAGGGAGGGTCATACTTCTCTCACTGTAAATTAAAAGTTAGGAATGATTAAGCTTAGTGAGGAAGGCATGTCAAAATCCGAGATAAGCAGTATGCTAGGCCTCTTTGCCAAAGAGTTAGCCAAGTTGTGAATGGAAAGGAAAAGTTTGTGAAGGAAATTAAAAGTGCTCTTCCAGTGAACACATGAATGATAAAAACGCAAAACAGACTTATATCTCATATGGAGAATGTTTTAGTGGTCTGGATAGAAAATCAAACCAGCCACAACATTCACTTAAGCCAAAGACTAATCCAGAGCAAGGCCCTGAGTCTCTTCAACTCCATGAAGGTTGGAGAGGGAAGGAAGCTGCAGAAGAAACGTTTGAAGCTAGCAGACTTTGGTTCATGATGTTTAAAGAAAGAAACCATCTCTATAACATAAAAATGCAAGGTAAAGCACCAAGTGCTGCTGACTTTGAGGGGTTCAAGACTTCAGTGGAAGAAGTAACTGGAGATGCGGTAGAAATAGAGAGAGAATTAAAATAAGAAGTAGAGACTGAAGTTGTGACTGAATTTCTGCAATCACATGATAAAACTTGAACAGATGAGGAGTTGCTTCTTATGGATGAACAAAGAGAGTGGTTTATTGAGATCAAATCTACTCCTTGTGAGGATGCGGTGAACATTGAGACGAAAATAAAGGGTTTAGAATATTCCATAAGCTTAGTTGATAAAACAGTTTTAGGATTTGAGAGGACTGACTCCAATTTTGGAAGAAGTTCTACCATGGATAAAATGTTATCAAATAGCATCTCATGCAACAGAGAACTCTTTCTTAAAATAAAGAGTTAACCAATGTGGCAAACTTCATGTTTGACTGATTTTAAGAAATTGCGACAGCCACCCCAACCTTCAGCAGCCTCCTCCCTGGTCAGCCTGCAGCCATTAACATGGAAGCAAGACCCTCCACAAGCAAAAAGATTGAGTTGCTGAAGGCTCAGATGATGGTTAGCATTTTTTTTAGCAATAAAGTATTCTTAATCAAGGTATGTACACTGTTTCTTTAGACATAATGCTATTATTGTACACTTAATAGACTTCAGTATAGTATAACCATAACTTTTATATGCATTGGGAACCAAAACATTTGGGTTATTAATTTTATTGTCATGTTCACTTTATTGTAGTATTCTGGAGCCAAGCCCACAATATCTCCAACATATGCCTATATACAAGTTGTATTCTGGCAAACACACACACACACAGTTTTTCTCCAGTAAATCACTATGGAACATGGTTATACATGTATATGTGTATAGGTTTATAAACACATAGAAATGCATTTAGAACATTTTAAAACAAAATGCTGTTTGTGGGTTATCTCTGAGTATTATTTGTGGATTATGTCTGTCATGTATGTACTATACTTCCTCTTCCAATTAATTCTTTATATTTTGTTAGTCTGTTTTGTAATGTTTGCACCAGTCATTTTATTTATTTTTATTTTATAATATTTTTCAAGACGTTAGAAATCTACAATATTTATTATATGCATAATTACTAAATTATATGGCTGGATGTTGCTGTTTGTCCTTTATAATACCTGTCCCAACTTGCACATTCATTATTTTGGGTTCTGTCTTCGTTAATACTGGGTAACATTAATAGAGTTTTCTGGGAAGGGTACACATAGCATAGAGCTCCTGAGTCCTCATATTTATAAGACTGTCTTTTTGTTAATTTTACAGGCAAATTGTAACCTTGTCGGAATAGAAGAGTTGAAAGATATTCTTTCTCACTAAAGTTCTCAATACATTTGAATGGTATTTTTTGAATCAGTTGTCAAAATGCTTTATATCTTTGGGGCCAGTGCAGAGGTCTTTATTTAAAATTTCTGGCTTCCAATTCTGATATCTGCCTGGCTGCAATATGGTGAATTCCCAGGACTCATATTTGACCTAAAGTCTCCCTCCCATACCTTGTGAGTTATGAATTATTTACAATTGCTCTTAGAATAAAGACCAACATCCTCAAACTGACCTACACATGATCTGATTCCAACCTCCCTCTCCTGCTCAAATTTGCCAAGGGCAAACATAAGCTTCTCTGTCCCTAGTCACTAAACAAGAGATGATAGATTACTGTTAGCTGAAAGATTTCTATAACATGATACTATTTTCATCAGATCAAAATAAGCACTAAGTTCAATAAGATATTGAAATTCCCTGAACTAATAAAGCCTTATTTCTCCTTTCCACTCTTTCGACATTATTCTGGCCACAACTGTCAGTCTTCAGGAAAGAAAGGGAATCAAAGATTGTTTTTCTGCTGTTGAGGTGGCATGAAAAATGAATCCTAAAGCCAGTGGCTCCAACAAATCTCTCTCATTTTTTTTGTTAACTGAGATAGTGAATTTACTCCATCAGGAACCAGGGGAAAATAAATTTTATTGTGAAAGAGAAGGTTGATGTGCATCCAACAAACCTCTTTTATATGTTAATTTCATCCTTTTTATAAAAGTAGAGGTTGACACTCAAAATCGCCCATTTCTCTTCCTACTTATTGGCAGTCTGGGATGTTGCTGAAACTGCTTCTTGAATAACTGGCAAGTGAAAAAGAGGCAGCGAAGGAATCTAGGAGCTAGGTTTTAGAGAGCTTCAGGAAGCCTGGGATTGACTGCTAATGTTTCAATATTACTTCATGTTACCATTGTAATAGGGACTAGCATCACAGCAGGAATTTGAGATGGCATTTATCCATCTAAGAAGCAGGCTAGAGAAATGGGTATATAGTTCTGATTCTTATGTTCTGCTGAAATAATTTTTCTCTGTTTCAATTTTAAAGTATAGTAATTGACAAAAATCTAGTTTCGTGCTTGTTATAGATAAGACAAGAGGGAATTACTCATTCCCTTTCCTTGATCAGTAGTTGCTGACTATTTTTAGCATTCCATTATTATTTTAATCTGGAAACAAAAGCCCATTCTCTGATCACAATGATAGGCAAAGGCTCAGCTAGAGGTGCTGTCCTTAATATTCAATATCATGCGCATTATGTGTGTATGTGTGTAAGTGTGTTTGTGTGTGTGTGCACACGCATGTGCTATCAGTGAAAATAATTTCAGATACTTAAGTATCTGAAAACGTGACATAAAATGACTTAAAACAACCAGAGCACTTTTATCTCACATACCCCAAAGCCTGGAAGTAGTATAGTTCCAGGTCCAAATCAATTTATATTCTGTTCTCTAGGCTTTCCCTGTTTGATATACAATTTTGTTGTTTGTTTTCCCTTCAGGCTGCCGTTTCTCATGGTCATAAGAGGGCTCTTAGCAGAAATCAAATTCATGTCCAATACACCTGTTGTGATGGTTAGGCTAATGTGTCAACTCGGCCAGGTAATTGCGCCCAGCTGTTGGGTTCAGCAAACCTGGGGCTAATTGAGTTTACTGCATGGATGGCTGATTGCATCTGCATCAGTCAGCAAGATTGGATCAAGAATGGATGACTCTGTTATCCATTCAGTTGACTGCTTATAAAAGGGAACTGATTTCAACATTCGGAGAGAATTTCGCAGCTCGTCGTTTGACAGCGAACTTCTCCCAGGAACTCATCAAGGACCCTTCATCAGTCTTTCATCGGAGCCCCTGGCTTGCAGCCTGCTGGCAGAACCTGGACTTGTGTATCCCCACGGTCACGTGAGAGACTCTTATAAAATCTTATATTTTTAACAGAGATCTCGTGTTGATTCTGTTTCCCGAGAGAACCCTGACTAGAACACCTGTGAAAAAGTCTGTCCTACAAACCTTGAAGTAAAAACTCTTCCAGTCTGAGTGGTTCAACTTAGATGAGGTGCCCCCACCACTGAATCAATAACAAACATCAGAGAATAAGATATATTGATTGGTGTAAGCCAAGATTCCTTACCCAAACCCTGGCAATAAAACTGGGATGCCCAGGACTGATTTAAACTACTTGTGGCAGTTTGGTATTGTTTATGAATTCCTAAAATAGATACTGGATTATGCTTGTAAACTGGTCTGTCCCTGGGCATGATTAAATTATGATTAAGGCTTTGATTGCACCATGTCTATATGAGGTTGAGTCCCTGGTGGGGATGCACAGAAAAAACTACAAGGCAGAGAAGAGAGAATTTTGATCCTGGAGCCCTGGAAGTAAACACACAGGAGAAGCAGATACATGAGGAAAGAGAGAAGTTTCTAATAGAGGCTGCAGAGGCCCCGGGAAGAGAGAGAAGCTATTCACCTGAGAGTTTACAGCTTATCTTGTGGAGACAACAGAGCAGCTGATCCTGGAGAGAACTGAGCCCCAGGAGAGAGATGAGACTTATCCCAGCCTACAGCTGATATTGGAAGAAGCTGGAACCATGGAGCTTTAAAGAGGAAGAGGAAGACTGAATGTCGGCAGCCATCTTGCTTGAACATGTGACAACAGACTTTGATGAGGGAAGTAACTGAAGCTTTATGGCCTGGTTACTGGAAGCTATTACCCCAAATAAATACTCATTATAAAAGCCAACAGATTTCTGGTACTTTGCATCAGCACCCCTTTGGCTGATTAATACACTACTAAATACCCTTGAGTTTGGTATGGGGTCAGCTTCTCCTGAGTCATAAGGGATGATTGGGGGTGGATGACTCCTAAAGAAAATTGGGATTTTAGGGGTGATAGCACCCTGGGAAGGTAATAGACATTATCTCTTTAAGATAAAATGTATGTCTCACTTGAAAAAGACTTCTGAGACTAACCAGATAAAAAGTGGATAAAAAGTTTATTTTATAATATGCTTATACAATATAATAATAGACTCTGTAGTTATATAGTTCTGAATTCTAAATTTAAAACTATTGCTCACTTGCTGAGTGAGTTTAGGGAAGTTTCTCTTCCAAAAAATAAACAAATAATTGGATTATTTTCCTTTAATTATATAAGTGAATAATTCATGGGCCTGGAAATAAATGATAGCTTTATTTTTGTTATTATTAATTGTTCTTAAAGTTCAAGAATGTCATTTCAATACATTTTTCTTGATCATATTCTTTTAAATTTTCTAGAAGAAACACTTTTAATCCATAGATTCAGTTTCTCTCTCATTTTACAAAATGTATTTCTCACTGATAGTTTATATTTAATTTTTTTCTGTTTTATTTGTTTTATTATCTTCTTCAGAGATATAATCATCTTCATGTTGTAAATGTGATGTATATCTTCCACATTTGTCATTTTGCCTCTACTCATTCAACTCCTTGTCTTTTTTTTTTGTTTGTTTGCTTTTACTATGATTTTCTCAGGCCTTTTCTGAACATAACTGATTTTTTTTGTTAATTTTACTCTTTTTTGTTTCTAATCTGTTGTTTGGTTGAAAAATGGTATTGTTTTCTTCTCCATTTCTTTCTTACCAGCAACTATTAAATTTATTTCTGTTGTCTTAGCATCTCAATGTTGAAACTTAATTTCAGTAAATTCATGTTATTTACTATTTCTTTGAGAGTGAAAAGTAACTGATTAAGTTTGTCTTTTGGGGCAAATCTGTTTCCAAAATGAATTCTTTATATATATTTTGCATATGGAATTCCTTTCGTTATTTCCTTACTTACATTCATCTACTCACTCATTCTTGTATTAAATTGGTCTCATTTCCCCCTCTTTGCATGTTTATCTTTGGGCATAATTTGAATATACCGTTAGTCTCTAAATAGTGTGAATGAATTATCTTTTACCTCCCTTATCTGTATATTCTTTAAAACCTGCTTTCAAGATTGAGGGCTTGAGGGTAGATGCTCCTGGTCACTCTTTTTTTTTTACTGGTGTACCAGACGTTTCCCTCCCTAATCTGGTGAATATCAAATCTTGTTAAAAATTACCCTACAATTCATACTTCAGGATGAACCAGACATTGTGGTGTTAACCCCTAGGGAATAAATAGATTTGTTTCAAGTGGTTATCTTTTATATTATGTAGTTATTTTTACTTTTTGGTTGTTTGCTGCTATCTCATTTCATACTTACATTTACACTTTGGAGATTGTTCTGTCTTCTGTTGGGACAAAATGTGAAAATGTTGAAATTTTTTTTTGGTATTTCTCTTTATGCTTTAGTTGTCAGAAATTCAGAACTGAACTTAATCATGGTAGGAAAATGTTGAATTTTAGTAGCTCTCCTTATCCAGGTACCAGGATGTTACAAATTTACAGTGGTAATAAAGGGTAGTATTTGGGGAATGTTTAGCATTATTCCCCAGTTTGCACTGTTACTTATTTATTCCCAAATTATTAAAGGTGTGGTGTAGCTGGTAAGAATGCTCAGCAATAGCTTAGACAAATTGAACTTTATACTTATTATTTAATAACAATTAGTCCAGAGGTAGGCAGATTAGATATTCTGCTAAATGATATGGCTGACATCTCTTCATTCTCTAGGTCTTTTTCTCATGAATGGATGATAGCCATCACAGCTCCAACAGGAAATTAGAGGAATATTTTCAGGAGAAACTAAATGGCCCAAGAAAACAGACTCTCACATATTGAACATTTATGGTTCCCTGATGAAATACCTAGATACTTGCCCAATAATAAAAAATTAACAGATTTGGTTTCCACACAAAGAGCTTGGTAGTGCATCACCCTTAAATTTCAATATTGCCAGCCATGTGAGAAAAAAGCAAATATAAGAAAAACTGACTGATATATATTTTTAAATGACAGAATTTGGTATATCTTAAACTGGGTGCTAGCTATATGGGAATTCAGTGATTGTTCTTTAGCTCACATAGAGCCAATACTCACACTCATTTGTATGCATTATACATTGAAAAACCTGTTTGAAAAGTTTTTTTCCCCACTTTAAAAAATTTTTTTTAAAGATACTTCTATTACATAAATGTTACAGAGAATATGTAGGGGATTCCCATATGCCTCGCTCCCCCTACCTCCCACATTTTCCCACAGCAACATCTTTCCTCCGTGTGGTACTCTATCATTGCAATTGAGTTTTGAGGCAGGAACAAAGGAGAAAGGCAAAAAAACAAGCCTCAGCACACCTTCTCTTCTGAGTTAGTCGACAGTGTTTCATGGCCACTGCCTAGCAGGCAGTGTGGAGGCCAGCAAGGGGGAGGAAGTCTGGGTCTGTTTGTTGAGTGAGAAAAAGTACAGTGTTTTTGCCACAGGACCCATCTCATTCCTGACTCCCTTGCACCCCAAATTATGGAATCTGCAACCAAGCAAAAGTAGACATTTTAATATGTCCTGAATCCCCTGTAAATTTTATTCTAAAAAAAGTCATCACTCATTCTGCTTTCTTTTCTTTCTAGAATGTCCTTCACAGTTATTTCTATATGTGGGAATTGTACTCAACCTCCAAGGTCCAGCTTATCTATCAATCCTTCCATGGATACTTCCTGGTCTTACTCATTACTCTTGGTCAGAATCTCTCTCTTCCTTCTCTGATCTATTATAGCATTTTAAAAAGGATATTTTAGAATGCTTTATATTCTAATATGTATTAAGGTGATTTCTCTACATATATCATCACTCCCAGTAGTTGGCAAGGTCTGTCAAGTCAATCTATTTTCTACTTATCTATTCCAAAACACATTACTAAATTCTTGGCCATAGTAAATGTTCATTTTTGTCTGTTTCCAAAATAGAAAAAAGACAAAATCATTCAAGTGGATGCATCTTATTTGACCGGAAATTTTATTTATATTTTAAAACTTCTTTGGAAAGAAGTAAATGAATATAAGTGTACATTATGGTTTGTAATGCTTGTAAGAATACTTAGCAAAGAGAGGAAGTCTGTCCTTGCATAATTTCAAGCACTTCCATTCCTGCAGAGACTCTTCAGGAGAGTGGCTGATTTACAAGAGGAACAGTAATTTGATTCATCTTTTTTTGCTCACTGTCTGGGTCTCAGAGTGGCTGTGCTTTATCAGGTGGATGGCCTGCTGAATAGGGTCTCATAGAGTTCTCCACTGACATAGAAGTCTGTGACATTATGTAGTTACTGTGTCTACAGATGATAAATAATGCCAGACTCCATGCTGCCTTTTTATGTCTTTCTGGAATCTGACTAACCTTTAAGGCTATAAGTTACAATTTCCCACAGTCTACTGCTCTGCTAACAATAGGATCGTTCCCGTGTGCTCAGCTGAGCTAACCAAAATTCTAAAGTTCAGTGGAAAGAGATGGGGTTTCCTGCTTTAATGTTGGATTCTATTTTTCCCCGTTTTTAAAATCGTATATATAGTTACATCTTGGAGTTGTGTGGCTTTTACACATTGTTGAACATTTAATGCCCAGGTTAAGGTAAACACAATCCTTTATAATCCTTGCCAATCCCTTTTAATTAAATACTGTTCCTGGACTCTAAGTGATTGCAGAGGGGCCAGTCAAGCTGCTTCCCCTAATTGTTGTTGGCATTCTTTTTCCTTGGGGCTTTGATGGGATGTTTCTCTTTGATGTTCTTTCACAGTAAAAGTGCTGTGAATTCCTGCACACTTTGCAGGAATGTTTACATTATTTTGAGAGTCTGGAATTGTTTTTTCTCCTAAATTAGCCCCTAAAAGGGGAATAAGAATCAGTTATGGGAATTCTTGGTGAGAATCACAGAGCAGAGCACGGGATGCCATCATCAAATTTTTAAATGTTGGAGGTTATTCTGGGAAAAATAAATATGTTTAAGTATTATAAATATTTATAGAATGCACTTTTATAATTGCATATTGGATAAAAATTTAAATATTTGTTTTGAAACTAGGAGTTATGGTATCACATATATTGATTTAAAGTTTCCATTTAGTTTTGCTTTGTTTAAAGAATTAATTGGTTTAGATCCAGTAATATAAGTAACTTCTTGTTTTGATTGTTTTTGAAAAACACATTTTCAATCAAATAGATCAGTGACCTCAATCTAGCATGTATGTGCTCCACAAAAACAACAAAAAACAAATCTGGCAACATGACTCAGTATTAATCAGGAATATATATTCTTCAGATCCAAGTTTTGGTTAGGCTCCATCAACCAGAAAAATGCCAGAGGACAAAAAATTGACACTCAAAATGCATTGAGTGTCTTTAATCCAGCAAACTATAAAATGTTCTTTTATAGTAGCTTGTAAGAAAATTTGGATATCCGTTTTAACATTTTGTTGGCAATTCTTGTATATACATGTACATCTATGGAGGCTTTTGATAATTTTAAGCACCTGCTCTATTTAAAAGTGTAGTTTAGCTCTTAAAATATTCTGTTATAAATTTACAGATTCAAAGCAGTATCTGCATATAATTTTTCTAAGAATAATGATTCAAAATCTATTGAATTAGAATGAAAGAGAAACTTATATTGATACCTTCTGACTAGAAGCCTGTTTTCCCAGAAAATTATGCAAAGCTGATATTCTTTGGGTTTTTTTTTCCCAACAAAGCCAGTTACCTTTAAAAAAATTCAATATTTTCTCACTGTATGCTTAAATTTTCAGCTCACCTTAGAAAAACACTTCTTCAAAGGAGTTAGAGGACATTCTGAAGTATATTTTAAAAACAATTATTTACATAAATAAAAATATGCCCTATTAGCACCCATTTGTAAAAATATCTTAAGGTATACTTCCTTTATATACACAAGTTACTATGGCTCCACCCTCATTTGTTCACACAGGAATTTAATTTTCTCAAATGCTCCTTAGCAACAAGTGCTCAGTCCATTGCTCAGGTGTTGGCACCCTTACAAGAGCAGAGCCTTTGATTGAAGGTTTGTCTAAGTAGCATGTTCAGGGTCATGCGCACCGTACAAGCCATAATGGCTTCAGTGATTAGCAACTAGCTTTTAAATCTCTTTCTTAAAGCCGCTTCTTGGAGCCAGTTAGTTGTTAAAGCAGTGGATGAGAACTGCTACAGGATTCTACCACTTCACAAAACCTAACCCCCTCCCTTGACTCCCAACTCCCAGTTAGCAGAAATCTCAAGGGCTAGTACAGCTTTCTTTTTAAATTTTCAATTGAAAAATGTGATAGTTATTTTGTGACAATATCCAGTTTCAGAAGTATTTAGAAATATTAATGTTTCAAAAATATCCTTAAAATTCAAGGACAACTGATGATACTTTCTGAAATAATGAGAGGTGCTCTTATTCAAGCTTTGACCTTGAAATTTATTTCTTCATAATATTAGACCAACCAGGAGAAGTCAGTATTGGAAAATGACATTAGTGCTCCTGGAATGCTTTCAAATACTGGTGTAATGTAGTCACTTACCGTCACAGAAAAAGATTTATTCTAGCACTTTAAATAATAATCATTAAATTGTGTCTTTTATTTTTGAATTATAATGCAAAGAGTTTTTTAATGTTTCAAATAAAATCTGAAATAGGAAAGGTCTGTATATATGACAAAGTCAAGAAATTCAAATTTGGCAGAAAAAGTAAATAAGTTATCATAATTCTTTCAACTGGGAAGCATAAATTGACGTACAGGTGACTAGGATAGATTCCATATTTTAGGTCCATTACTAATCATGTAAAATGTAATTAGAGTGAAAAAGAGATAGTTTAGTGTTTATGGCTTTTGCTAATTTTGGAATTTGTAACTATATGTTTGACTTTCATTTCCATAATATTGAACTAAATCAAAATCTAAACAGTTTAAAATTGATTTATTTGGTAGCTTTATCTCATCAGTTTGTAGAAAAATACAACTCACATTTTGGGGTTCATTTTGTTTTTAAATAATTTCAAATGTGGAAAAATAGCATGTATACACAGAACTCCTGAATATGCTTCTCCCAGATTCCCTAATTATTATCAGCTTACTACATTTACTTTATCAAGCTCCATCTCTCTCTTAGGGATATTTATATATATATAGAGAGACAAAGAGACAGAAAGAGAGAGAGAGAGAGAGAGAGATGCCTTCTAACAAAATATTTCAGTGTGTATTTAGGAAGAATAAGGATAGCTTCTTATATAACTACAGAGGAAATATGAAAATCTGGAAATTAACAATTATACAATACTGTAATCTAGTGTACACACCTTATTCAGATTTGACCAATTATCTCAATTATGTCTTTCATGGCAAATATTATTATTATTCTGATATTATTATAGAATTTTTATTATTCTAGTCTAGTCATGGAATGCATTTATTTCTCACATCTCAGATTTAGTCTCCTTTAATTTGAACAGGCCAGTTATGTCTCATGGCTTGGAATTTTCTGATGTTTATAATAATTACATTTAGGTGTATGTTTTGGAGAGAAACACCATGGGAGTGATATCAAGACTTTCTCAGTGTAGTGGTGTTGGTTCTCTTACTGATTATGTTAACTTTGATGCCTGAATTAAAGTTGTGCCTGCAGGTTTGAAAAAACTTATTTAAAGCATTTGCTTATTTTGCTGCACAAACTTGATGTTTATGTGTATGTTGCAACTAGATTTCAATATTCAGCCTTTCAAAATTGCCTTAGTGATAAAGGTGAAATTTAAGATAAAAAAATCTCATTGTTATAATTTAAGAACAAAGTGGGAAAATATGGCTCTTTTTTCAACCATCTAGTGAGCAAACTAGTGTTTGCCATTCCAGTTAGAAGTTCATTGTGTAGAACTTATTCTTCATCTACTTGTCTTGGGTCTGTCTGGAAACCTTCATGTTATAACTATTACACAAACAAGTACAATTGGGTGTAATAATAACGAAACTTAAAGTTTGCCTCTTAATTTTTGTCCTCTTCTGTTATTTTAAAATTATTTTATGGTATCTATCTATCTATCTATCTATCTATATCTATCTATCTCTATCTATCTATCTCTGGATGAAAACTTGAGCAAGCCCACTTCTTAAATCACAAAACAGGCTCATTCCAGTAATTAAAATGCTGGGTACTGTGTTGTAATCCCAACTATGAGGGGTTAAAGTTGAGTCTTTCCTATTTCCATGGTCTTCAGCATGGGCTATATGGAGTAAAAAAAGAGAGAGGAGCTTATGTTCTGATGCTTCTCTCCTTTTATTTCTTGTCTTCCACAGTGCTATCTACTGTCTCTAACTTTATTAAGCTTATGTCAATGTTAGTTTGAAGGAGTTGGAGGGAAACAATCTGAACAGGGAAGTTTTCACTGGATGACTATTGTGCTATCTTGGCAGCTATGCACAGCTCTTTCTATCAGTCGTGAATAATTTCATGAGTTCTTTAGTACCACCTATTATGAAGAATTTACATTAGTGCATTTGTCATATTAAACATGATCACTTTTAAATCTTTAATTTTTCTAGTATATGTATCACATCTCACTCTGGTTCTGTTGTTCAGCAGTGCATTTGTTCATCTTACTTTTATAGTAGGCCTTGTAATTTTTTGAAAACCAGAAATCTTTTGTAGCAGAGACTGAGGTAAATAGTTTTCATACCTAAAATGGTCATGCCTTTTCCTCTGCTTTGTCTTTATTATGGGGATTTGAGTTGATCTAGTCTGAAGTTGCTGTGCTGCTAGCACCCCCAGCCCCCTGCAATTGTCATTCTTTTCTGGAGAAAGGTAGCATTATCTTAGATCTTCAATTATTTCCATAATTCTTCAAATGCAATATCCATTGCAATGTAAAATAAGCAATTAAGGATGACAACCATATGATCAACCAAAAACAGGAACAAAAGCCAATAAAATAACTCCAGAGGGACTCTAGGTATTAAAATTAACAGCCTCAGACATTAAAATAATGATATTTGCTATTTTCACAGAAATAAATGATAATTTGACAGATTATTAAAAACAAACAAAAAAGCAGAAAACAGATTTGAAAAATAGGAAATGTAGAGATTCTAAAATTGAAAAATAAAATGACCAAATTGAAAAATCATTGGAACATCCCAGTAACAACGAACACAACTAGTACCAAGATCTTAATTTCTAATCTTCTAATATTGCTCTTCAGTAAGAGAAAGCACTTCTCTGGAAAAATGGCTGATGTTATAATAGTGTCAGGAAATATGCAAAATGAACCTAGAGCATCTTGTAGTGCCAATAAGCAAAAAAGAATAGAAAGGAAAAAGAAAAGAAAACCTACATTGATGAGGTTATGTCAAAGGGGCACAGGAGTCAATTGAAAGAGTTCCCCATAGACAAAGTTTTTAGATACCAAAACAAATACTATATTTTATTAGATTATTACTCAAAAGTAAATATATAAATAAATAATTGATATAAATAAATAAATGGGGGAGAATAAACACATTTCCCATGCATAAGAATTCCAAATAATTCACATGACACTCTACCCTAAAGGAGGGGGAGCATAACTTCTCTATACTTAGTGTGTACTCCACATAGTAACTTCCTTTCCAACGAGTACAATATGGAAAGGGAAAGTAAAGAATTTCTTTACAGTGGAGAAACCTGACCAACACTACATCAATGATGATCAAGGTCATCATAACAGCCAAAAATCGTGTTGATAGTATGTATGCTTAATATGGTGAAATGAAAATGGCAAGTTACCTATGTAAAAAAAAAATACCTCCCACAAAACTATGCTTCCTGTCTAATTATGAGGAAAACATTAAGCAAATTCTGATAGAGGGCCAGTGGTCTGCAAAGGTGTCAATGCCATCAAAAACAAGGAGTGTCTGAGAAAATGTGACAGTCAAGAGGAACTTAAGGAGATATGACAACCAAATGTAATGACATGGGTTAAACTATGAAAAAGCAATAGGTAAGAAACTAGGATAATCTCAATAGATCATGGGTTTTAGTTAATAATGTATCATATTTGTTCATTAATTGTAACAAATGTGCCATATAAATATAAGATATTAAAAATGGAAAAACTGTGCAAATCTAAAACTGTTCTAAAGATAAAGTCTCTAACAACAAAAAATAAAAACCTCAATAAATGAGTTTACAAACTATTCAATGCAACTGAAAACAGAGTACATGAACTTGAAGACAAGGTTGGAAAATATAGCCATGGGAAGCATAGAAAGACAAAGAGTCAAAAATAGAGAGAAGAAGGCCATTAAGAAAGAACTATCTAACAAAGATGGTAGCAGAGTAAGGAGCTCCAAGAGTCAACTTGTCCTACAGTGCAGCAAGTAATCACCCAGAGCTATTTAAAGTACCTATTTGGGGAGTCCAGGAGACCAGATTAGCATCCTGCAACATCCATTGAAGAATGGAAGGAAGACACTGCCCATCTGCAGTGAAGATTCATGAGTAGAGTACTCTATAATGTGGAGGCCTGTGCCCATGCCCCAAGGGTAGTGCAAACTGCCTCAGGAACTATTCCCTGGCTGGAATTGGAGCTCCATCTTCTGAAAATAGGGAAGAAAGATACAATTGGACACCTACATCAGCTAATGATTAGTAAATTCAGCTGGCTAAAGTCTAATCCTAAGAATAGCTAAAGTTTGAACCTGTCCAAGTCAGAAAGAGGCCAGTAGCCTTCATTTTAACTCTACCCCTGGCACAAGGGGAAATGGAGCTGATTGAAAATAACAGTAATGATAGGGAACACCTTCTTTCCACCCAGGTCAGATTGCAGCCCTAGTCTAGAATCCAGCATCACCTCTGGCAGGGAGGAAGCTGGGGTGACCTGTAGCAGCCTCTCTGGGCAACTGTAGTCACTTTTGGCCCACATAGACTATATTTTTGGGCACCTGTGGCTCCATCCTGACGTTCCCAATGGGATAGGAGGGGGTGGTGATTCTCCAGCCTCTCTGTACAACTGCAGGACCCTGCAGCCTGCACAAACTGGACTATTGGGCAAACCTGTGGCTAATTCCCTGTCTCCAATAGGACAGGAGGTGGATGGTGTTTCCTCACCCTTTCCAGACAATTACAGCCACTTTCAGCCCACAAGGACTAGACTGTTAGACACATCGCTGGTTCCATCCCTGCCCCAACAGGGAAGAGGAGCAATAGTGCTCCCTCAGCCTCTCTGGGCAACTGTAGTCACTTTCAGGCCTTACAGAGTAGATAACTGTGCACACAAGTGGCTCCATCCCAACCTCTCACAAGACAGGAAAGGCAATGTTCCCTCACCATCTCCAGCAACTGCAGTTGCTTCTGGCCTGCACAAACTAGATTGTTGGGTACTCTATCTCCACCCCTGGCAAGAGAAAGGCAGGCCAGTGCTTCATAGTCTACCTGGGCAAATATGGTCAGTTTTGACCTGCATGGCTAAGTTTTCTGCCCACACCTCCAGCTCCATCCTCACTCCAGGCAGAGGAAGAAGGGGTGTAAAAAATGAGCCTAGATCATCTTGGGGTGTCACTCCAGGCATATACAGATGGTTTTAGCCTGCATGGCTTGAATTACTGCTTGGATTGCTTGGCTCCATCCCTACTCCTGGCAAGGGAGAAAAGTGAGAGAAGCTTCATCAGTTCCTAGGACAATGCAGGCAGCTTCAGTTTCCATGGCTTACAGTACCAACTGCATCCTCAGCTCCAACTAAACAACCAGAAAGGAAGAAAGGCAACAGATAAAAAAAGCTGAAAAAAAATCAGATTGACTAAACATGCACCACTATAAACTTCCAAATTAAGTTGAACCAAGTATCAAAGAAGGGCTGTAGCACAAAGCCAATCAAATAGAAATCCCTCGACTAAAGAGAGAAATTGCACCCAGAACAAATATATCTAGGAAATCAGATGCCAAAAAGCAACAAATAATTACAATCCATACCCCAAAACAGAAGACATGGCCCAATGTAAGGAACAAGATAACCCTCCAGATGACATAGAGGAGTTGAGACAATGAATCATAGATGTTGAAACAAATCTCCTTAAAAATTCAATGAGACAAAGACTTGAAGGATATTAAGAAGAAACTAGATGAACAGAAAGAAGAATTTGAAAGTATACATAGGGAAATAGCAGATTTTACAGGAATGAAGGGCACAGTAAATGAAATTTAAAATACACTGGAAGCATGTAACAGCAGCTTTGAGGAGGCAGAGAAAGTATCAGTGAGCTTGAAGACATGACCTCTGAAAGCAAACCTACAAAAGAACAGATGATGAAAAGACTGGAAAATATTAAACAGGGTCGTGGGGAGCTAAAAGATGGCAAATAAAATCAGAAATGAAAACGGTGGCATTACTACTGACATCACAGAAAAAAAAGAGATCATAAGATGATGCTATGAACAACTGTTCACTGACAAACTAGACAATGTAGATAAAACAGAAAAATTCCTAGAAACATATAAACAACCTACACTGACCTTAACAAAAATAGAAGACCTCAACAAACCAAACACAATTAAAAAGATTTAAACACTCATCAAACAGCTCCACAAAATGAAAAGCCCAGAGCTGGTGACTTCATAGGTGAATTCTACCAAGCATTTAAAGAATATTTAATAATAGACTTAGTCCAACTCTTCTAAAAATTTTAACGGGAATTCAAATAGGAATATATCCAAAGGAACTGAAAACAGTGATGGGAACAGACATTTGCACACTGATGTTCATAGCGGCATTATGCACAGTTGCCAAAAGATGGAAATAACTCAAGTGTTCATCAACTGATGAATGGATAACAAAATGTGATGTATACATAAGATGAAATACTATGTTGCTGTAAGAAAAAATGAAATCGGATAAAGCTTGAGGACATTATGCTCAATGAAATAAGCCAGATACAAAAGGGCAAATATTGTATGGCCTCAATAATATGAAGTAAATACAAAGAATAAACACATGGAGTTAAAACCTAGAGTATAGATTACTAGGAGATAGGATGGAGGTTGAGAAGGAGTGCTGATGCCTAATGTATGTAGACTTTTTAATTAGCTTGGCTGTAAAAGTGTGGAAATGTTTAGAAATGATGGTTACACACTATAGTGAGTATAATATGGCAGGTTTATAAATGGGATTGTAGCTGAAAGGGTTAGTCTAAGCGTTTAAATGTCAATTGAAAGAAAACTAGAGAATAATCTAGGGACTGAATAACATAGTGAACCCAGAGGTGGATGAGGATTGTGGTTAATAGTATAAATACAAAAATGTTCCTTTATGAACTAGAACAAATGTACATCACTATTACAAGGTGGTAAGACTATGGAGATGCATGGGAAAATACATTTAATGTAACTTATGGACTATAGTTAACAGCAGTATTGTAATACTATTGCATCAATGTTAAAGTGGGCTCTGTTTTAATAGTAGGTTGGGTATGGAAAAATATACCCTATATATATTTGGAAAACTATAGACCATAGTTAGTGGTAATAGTCTTATGATGTTTTCTGTAATCTGTAAGAAATGTTCCACAACAATGTAAGGTGTTGAAGGAAGGGTGTTGTATGGGAATTCAGCACAATACACATGATTCATAATTGTTTTGTAAGTTCACAACTTCTCTTATATATATATATATATATATATATATATATATATATATATATATATATACTATATTTTATACACATATAAGAACTAACTAAAATATACAGAGAACGGCAAAGACATAGAGGACAAAGAAAGATATTTGAACATAAATATAATTATGTAATTTGTTACCCAAGAGAAAGGCAGAAAGAGAAGGTGGTAAAATCAGAAATGATGAAAAATAGTTAAGAAATTTTCAGATCTGATAAACAATATCAAGACAGAGATTCAAGAATCACTATTTTGAGGAAATAATGGCTTAAAATTTCTCAACTCTCATGAAAGACATGAATATACAAGCATGGGAAGCACAGCATACTCCAATTAAAATAAATCCAAGTAGACCTATACCAAGACACAAAATATTCAATATGTCAAATGCTAACAATAAGGAGAAAATGCTGAAAGCAGCAAGAAAAAAGCAAAACATCACAAACAAGGGAGGTCCAATAAAACTTAGTATGGATTTTTCTTCAGAAATCATAGAGGTGAGAAAACAGAGGTATGATATATAGTTAAGATACTGAAAGAGAAACACTTGCCACCAAGAATTCTTTATCCAGCATTTTAAACACAGAGCTTAAAATACTTACAGATAAACAGAAACTAAGAAAGTTTTTAAACCATAATCCAGCTCTGCAGGAAACACTCAAGGGATTTCTGTAGCCAGAAAAGAAAAGAGAAGAGAGGGAGATTTCCAGGAAAGTGTAGAAGTGAAGACAATCAGAAAGGGTAACCAAAAAGATAAAAAGATGGGAAAAAATAAGATATAACCTGTGTGATGGCTAGGCTAATGTGTCAACTCGGCCAGGTAATTGTGCCCAGCTGTTGGGTCCAGCAAGCCTGGGGCTAATTGCATCTGCATCAATCAGCAAGATTGGATGAAGAATGGATGACGCTGTTATCCATTCAGTTGACTGCTTATAAAAGGGAACTGATTTCAACATTCGGAGAGAATTTCCCAGCTCAT
>PVKH010001235.1:0-31481 GCA_004027955.1 Chaetophractus vellerosus | reverse complement strand
TGTCTTTCATTCCCATAAGCTCTGTTACTTTTCTTTGCTGGCTTTCAGTTTGTTCTTTATGCTCATCCAGTGTCTCCTTAATATCCTTTATCTCTTTAGTCATTGTAATGGTTTGGCAGTTTTATGTAATTATGAATTCCAAAAATATAAATTGAATCATGCTTGTAAACTTATCTGTTAATCTGGGCATGATTAGGTTATGATTAGGGTGTTAGCTGGGCCACATCAGTAGGGCACTGAGCCCTGCCCCTTGGTGGGTGTGGTCTCAAGTATAAAAGGCAAGGCCAAAGACAGAGGGAGCAGATTTGAGAAGCAGTTTTGATGTTGGAGTTTGGATGTTGGAGAAGATGCTCCAGGAGAAGACAAGTGAGCCATTCGCCTGATAGTCTACAGCTGCAGCCCTGGTAAGAGAGGAACCCAAAAAACCTGAACCCTGGCAAATGTCGGCAGCTGTCTTGCTCCAACATGTGGACTTTGGTGAGGGAAGAAACTTATGCTGTGTGGCCTGGTAACTATAAGCTTCTACCCCAAATAAATACCCTTTATAAAGACCAACCAATTATTGGTATATTTTCAAAGGCACCCCTTTGGCTAACTAATATAGTCATATTTCCCTTTAGCTCTTTGAATGGATTTATGAAATTTATATGATTCTCATTGATTAGTTGTCTTGAATCCTGTATATTGTCAGAATACTTGGTTTATTCCTTTGGCTGGGCAATCTCTTCCTGCTTCCTAGTATGGCTTGTAATTTTTTGCTGATGTCTAGGCATCTGATTATATTGGTGAATTTACTCAGACAGTCAACTTCTCTCTCTTGCCTGTTGGATTTGTTTCATGGTTCTTCTTTGATTTTTGGTTCAGTTTATTCTATGTCTTAAAAATTGTCCAGCTTAAGTTATCAGAATAGTGCTGGGGACCCACTAATGGGGCCTAGATGAGATCCAAGGGGTCTGGGACATTAGAGAATCCAAAAAGCATTTTTTCTTCCTGCAGTTTCCCAGCCTTCCAGCTGGTTGCGCTCTTTGGTGAACCTTACCACAGAGGCATCTCTTTCAAACTTCACTTGCCCGTCATTCTGATCTGGCCAGAGCTAAGGTCAGTGCAGGCTCTGCTGGCCAAACTCACTGAAGAGAAACCACTTTCCACCCTTCATTGCAACCTCCCTCTTCCCAGGGAAGAAGATGCCTCTTCTGCTCTCTGTTGGCTGTTCCGTGAGTCATGGGTTTTACCTAACCTGTTTGCCTTGAGCATGGGGGATGGTTGTCATTTGTGACCACAGGGGCTAGTAACTCATGGTTTTCATTTCAGCTTCTTTGTTTCTGTCTCTCGTTCTCCTGGACAATGTGCAGTACCATTCTGGTCTGTAGATTCCCAAAGCAGCTCCTTCAGATACCTTTTGCCCTTCCTCCATTGTTTTCATAAGGGAGTTGAACCCTACTCTGACACTGTCTTCCCAGAAGTTTGCCATAACTGGTTTTAATGAGACTTTGTACTTAGCATTGTTACCGAAATTAGTGCTTTTGGAATGTTATAATGAATGAATATATTTTGCACATGTCTTTTGGGGATCCAGAGAGTAGAGTGTGGTTTGGAACTGTATGTATCCCAGAAAAACATGTGTTTAAACTCAGTCCATTTTTGTGGCTGTGAATCCATTTCAAGTAGGACTTTTAGATGAGGTTACTTCAGTTAAGATGTGGCTCAGCTCAGTCAGGATGGGTCTTAATCCTTTTACTGGAGTCCTTTATTAGCAGAATAAAATTCAGACAGATAGAAAAGCTATGGGAGGTAAGATGCTGAAATTCAGCAGAACTCAGAAGAGAACTGAGAGGCCAGGAAAGGCTGCCATGTGCATTGCCTTGTGACAGAGGAGCCAAGGACCAATGATTGTTGGCAGCCAGCCCCAGGATGTCACAGTCTGTGCAGAGAAAGCATCACCCTTATGATGCTTGATTTGGACTTTTTCCTGGCCTCAAAACTGTGAGCCATTAAATTCCCAATTTTTAAGCTTTCCCTTTGCATGATATTTGCTTGAGCAGCCAAGGAAACTAAAAGAGAAGGTTGAGGCTACCATAACATAGTGAATGTGATTAATTCTACTGATTGTTATGGTTGGGAGTGGTTAAGATAGAAAAATTTATGTTTTGTGTATATTACCACCGTTGGGGAAAAAAAAAAAAGCAACTAAGGAGACAATGACAATTAAAGGCAATACATGATCCTGCATGGAATCTAACAAGAGAGGAGAGAAGGCTCAGAATGATAGCATTAGGACATGAAAAATATAGAATATAGAACATAAGCTTTATATCAGTGTTAAATATTTTGAACTTGATGACTGCATTTAAAGTGGTTACATAAGTGAATATCCTTATTCTTAATACTGTACATGGCAATACTTAACAATATTAAGAGTTCAAGGAGACTGATGTATACAACCTATACTCAAGTGTTCAGAAAATAGATTGATAAATAGGTAGATAGATACACAGTTAGATGGATAGCTAGATGGATTGATAGAATGATATGGCATATGTGGCAAAATGTTAAAATTGGTGGATCTGTTTATGGGGGTTTAGGGGTATGCTGGAGTTCTCCATATGGGGTTTGTATCCTTTTTAAAATGTCCCTTAAGTTTGAAAGTGTTTCAAAATAAAGTTTGAAAAAAAAATCAGTTGTCCATATATGTGTGGATCTATTTATGGGATCTATTCTGTTTCACTGATTTATTTGTCTATCTGACATCACTACTCCACTGTTTTGATTACTGTAGCTTAAAATAAGATAGTGTTAGCCTTCCAAACTTGTTCTTATTTTTCACAGTTGTATTGACGATCCTAGGTCCTTTGTGCTTCTATTTGAATCAGCTTGTCATGTTTTACCAAAAAATGTGCTGGGATTTTGATAGGCACTGAGTTAAATCTGTTGCTCAATTTGTGTGGAGTTCACATCTTAATGATACTGAGTCTTCTGATCAATGTAAAGTTATCTCCCTCCATTGATATATTTCTTCTTTAATTTCTCTTAGCAATATTTTGTGGTTTTGAGTATATAGATTTTGCATATCTTTTGTCAGATATGTACTTACATATTACAAAATTTTGATATTATTGTAAATATTATTATTTTCCTGCTCTTCTGTAGCACATGCCCAATAACACCTCATCCTTAGATCAATTCTTTAGTTTTCCTTTGCTGTTTTACCCAACATATTTAATACCTATAGATAAAATGTCAACCCTCTCCATGAGTGTCACCACAAATTCATGGTTGGGTAATAACTAAAAAGTGACTGAGGTGAAATTTTTAACCCAGGCAGTCTAGTTTCAGTTTCTGTGTTAAATATTACCCTACAAAGACACTTACAAGAAAGGAAAATCATAAGTCCTTATTAACACAGAAACAAAAATCTTAAATAAAATATTAGCAGATTGAATCCAGGAATGAGTACATCTATGTGTGTGCATGCATTTATGTACTTATGTACATCCACATGCAATCATCTTCATATAGGTGTCTGCCCAGCAATGGAAGGATATATTAGCATTAGAAAGTCTATTCATTTATATTAACTGCATTAACCGATTGAGGAGGAGAGAACCCAGATCTAGATAATCTCAAATGAAGTTGAAAAAGTATTTGATAAGATTCAATACCCATTCATGATAAAACTTTTTAGCAAACTGTTAGTAAATGAAAACTTCCTTGAAATACTTAATGGTGTTTGCCAAAAAACCATAGGAATCATTGTACATAATTGGAAGCCTTAAAGGCATTTTCTTGAACAATCCAACATTGTATTAAAGGTTCATATCAACACAGTAAGACAACAAAACGAAATAAAAGTTATGAGCATCGGAACAAAAGAAGTCAAAGTGCTGTTTGTGAACAATGTGATTGCTTATCTAGAAATTTAAAGAAAATCTACAAAGTATTGGAACAGGTAATAGAGGTCATCAGTGATTGCTGGATTCAGAATCAATATACATAAATCATTTGTGATCCTATATACCCGGAAAAGAAATTAGAACATATAATTTTAGAAAGACACCATTTCAAATAGCAACAAAAACTTCAAATACTTAGGAATGAGTCTAACAAAAAAATGTGCAAGCTATATATGGAGAAAATCATCAAATTATTGCGTGCATAAAAGAAAATAGGTAAATGGAGGATCCATACTGTGGATTGGAAAACACAATATGGTGAACATGTCAGTTTTCCCACAAATGAATGGGTATATTCAGTGTAATTCCAAATATAGTTTTGACAACGTGGTTCTAAGAGCTATGTGGAAGGGCTAAAATAGCAAGACAGTTTTGAAGAACTTTAAGGTTGGAAATCTCATCTTACTAGCTAATAAGATTTATTATAAATATCTTACTATATTGATGTTTTATTGGCAAATGGATAGATACATAGATCAGTGGAATAAAGTAGAGCGAACAGAAATACAACTATGCATCCAACAACACTTGTTAAGTGAAAGGACTTAGTTCGTATAAAGTTTAGTTCTTAAACTTTAAGGTGGTGTGTTGAAACAGGTGATTCATCTTATTTTGAGAAGCAGTGGAGATTAGAGGTTTCACATGAGATGTATCATAACTATTTCTGTTATTTAAATTGAATATTACTGTATGAACTATAGTTGATTTTTACTTTTGTTTCAGATCAGAGATTAAATGAAGTTCTTAGGCGGTATCAAATGGAAAATTTTTCCAAATATTCATCGGAACAGGTGTGTATATTAACTAAGTTATAATGAAGTAGGTTTAAATTTAAGTGCACATAATTGATATAAATATGAATGCAAAATAAATTCTACCTAAGATTTTTCTCATGTGAAGTTGTATACACCACTCTGAAATTACAACTTTGCTCCTCATAAAGAGAAAAGCTTTCTTTTGTTTAATGGATGTAAATTCTTTGGCCAAAGAAATTGCGGTTTTTTTAGCTTACATGTTAAATATGATATTAAAAAGTCAGTTTTCTTTAGTGAGAATGCATTCCCACATCCTTGGTGTAGCAGTTTTTTATTGTTTATGAATTCCAAATGTGATATTGGATTATGTAAACGGGTTTGTTCCTCTGGTCATATTAGGTTATATTGGATTCAGAGGTTTCACTTCTACTTGATTAAATTATGATTGAGGTTTTGATTGGGCCACATCAGTAGGACATTGAGTCCCTGCCCCATTTGTGGGCGGGGACTCACAGAGAAACCGAAGGGCAGAGAAGGGAGTTTGGAGTTTTGATCCTGGAGCGTGGGAATTAAGCACATAGTGAAGCAGATATGTGAGGAAGGAGAGAAGGCTCAACTAGACACAGCAGAGGCGCTGGGAAGAGAGACGAGACTTTTGCCTGATACTCTACAGTTGGCCTTGTGGAGAGAGCACATGAGCTGAGCCCAGAGAGTAACGAGACCCGGGAGGAGAGGAAACCAGCAAGCCTGAACTGTTTCAGGCCTCGGCAGCCATCTTGCTCCAACATGTGGCAACAGACTTTGGTGAGGGAAATAACTTATGCTTTAAGACCTGGAGTGTGGGCTTCTACCCCAAATAAATACCCTTTATAAAAGCCAACAGATTTCTGGTATATTTTGCATCAGCATCCCTTTGGCTGACTAATACTTGGTAATTTGCAAAGCCTCACTTGTTTGCAGTTCTTCATGCCAGTAACCTTGTCCTGGTTTTAAAATAAAAATGTTCAGAAGAATTTTCTTATGGTTTCTTTTCTGTTTGTTTTGTGGTGAAGGATGTTATAGAAGTAGGAAGAAATCATTATCAGAGGATATGTGGGACCCTAAGGCACTGGTCAGAGCTGTTATCACTGTAATTTTAGTCATTGCTGCCAGCAACAGAAATCCTTCATAAATTGACATTTGCCTTTTTTGTTTAGATATGTTTCCCAAGTGACTAGAACATTCCTTGCCAGTAGGTACTCAGTGAATATTTGTTGAATGAATGAAATGACTATGTCCTTCCTCTGTTTCCTTCCTCCCTATCCATCTTAACAACATCATTTGGGCTCTATGTGCCAAATACTGTAGAAGTCATGGACATGTGTAAATTCACGATCAGCTTGGGAAATACAAGTATTTCCTATTTTTTAGTTTTATTCTCAAGATAAAGTCCCAGTGAAGTGCCCCGCCCCACACTAGATACTATAAAATTGCCAATACTTGTGTTAAAGCAGACATATATTTCATGAGACATTTTTTTCTAATCTTAGAAAAGTAAAGCGGCAGGATTTTGGCCCTTATTTCTTATATTTTAAGTTGGAACTTCAAACATGATATCTGTAGATACTATGTTATATGTGATGGTTAAAACCCCTTAGTGCTATTACTGTAAAATGGTTCTTTAGGTTTATTTTTGATAAGAATAATTTTTATGAATTGGCTTAACCATTTTGTAGAATATTGTTTCTTAGGAAATACGTTACCTTTATGACAACTTTTCATGAATTCTGTGAACATAAATTGAAAATTGGAGTCATCCAGTGAGTTGGATAGCTTATATATTTAATATTTGATTCATTATAATTTTTTTTAACATATCCTCCCCCTTTCTGCTTACTCTTGCTGTGTTCATTTTTTTTGTGTGTGTTCTTCTGTGTCTGCTTTGTCTCCCCCCCGTTGCGGCGACGCACCGAGTCAGCTCACCGCGCAAGCGGCTTGCCCCGCTTCTGGGTGACTCTGTTCCGCTTGTGGGAGGCTCTGCTCCGTTCACGGGCGACTTGCCCTACCTGTGGTGGCTTTGCCCTGCCCATGGCGGCTTTTTGCCCCGCCCACGGCGGCTCTGCCCCGCCCACAGCGGCTTGCCCTCTCAAGGCGGTCTGCCCGCTTGGAGAGGTCCCGGGAACTGAACCCGGGGCCTCCCATGTGGTGAACCGGTGCCCTATCCACTGAGCTACAGCCAGCCCCCCATTATAATTTCTTAGTTCATTAATCTTTTCAAAATCTTTTCCCTTCTTTAGGATTGTATATAACCTTCTCAACATATTTTAAAGAACAACTAGTTTCTTGAAGGCTCATTGTGAAATTTAGTTGTCTTTATTTGATTACTTTGTGTTTTCTATATCAGTAAAAGGTATTTCAAGTGGCATTGCTCTCTGAGAGTGTAATAATGGGCACTGGATGACAAATATTTAAACATAAGAAAATGATTTTATTCAAGAAGGTGAATGGAAAATTTCCCTCTTTTCCCCTACTTTTTCTTTTCTTTTCTTCAATCCCTACCTTTTTTTTTTTCATACCCAGGCTAATGAATCTTCTTTCTAATCTATGCCACACTAGTCCCTGCCAAATAGAGACCATGGAAGGGCTGACTTAATGTTTTGGTTCTCTTGATACTAGCTGGGGGACAAGGTAGGATTTTAGAAAAGGTTTATTTTCTCTGATAGCTTTCATAAAAACATCTTCTTCCAGCTTGGGGAATTCTCTTTCTACTCATTGTATCCAAAATTAAATAAAGAAAAATTTAAGTTGGGATAAATAGTTTACAGGGAAAAAAAATGCGTAAGCTGGAATGAAGAGGGAATTAATAAATATGAAAGCATGGTACCAAGGAGGTATGGATTGCTTCTGGAGGGGGAAGACAGTTACAGTGAATGTATTCAAATAATCAGCAAATACTTATTTTTTCATATAGCAAATATATATTGAGTACATGTCTGTTGTAGATAAGCCCTGTAGGCAGAGCTATGAATAAAGTAGAAAAAGGCACCACCTTCAGTAGAAGAGATATGAATGAATGAATTAATTAATTAATTATAATTGTAATAAATCATATGAAGGAAATAAAAATGGTGCTGAGATAGAGATTAATTTGTATGTTGTGTTGCAGTTAGGTTGGGGCAGTAGCAGAGACCTATTTTGTTTAGAATGGTCATAGAAGGCCTCTCTGAGGAAGTAACATTTAAGCTAGCTTGCAAGTGAAGAAGGACCCAAAGAATGTACCAAGAAAATGCCCTTTTGTCATGTCTTGTCCAGGAGCTGGTCCCAAGTGTAATCAAATAATAGCTATTTGAAAATTATGTTGGAAAAAAAAACATAATTTGGATGAATTAACAAATGTGTCAATATATAGAATATAACAATATACTTCTACTTTTTAATGAGTTGAGTCAAATTAACAGCCTCCCAGACCAGCACTATGCAAGAGAAGTTCCTGTGATTATGGAGATGTTTAATCTCTACAATCCAGTAAAGTAGCCACTAGCTACCTGGGATTTTTGAATACTTGAAATTAAGCCAGTGCAACTGGGGAACTGAATTTTTATTTCATTTTAATTTTAAATAAATTAAATTTAGATATAAACATCCACATGTAGCTTATAACTATCATATTGGACAGGGCAGTTCTAGACTCTCATTTTGAGGAATTTCCTAGGTAAAAACTTTAAGAACTGATTTTGCATCATCTTTTGATGGTATGTTAGGAAATTGATAATTTACCACTTTAATAAAGAGCCCAATTGTAAGAATTTAGCCATTTCTTATGCTGTACATCAATCTGTATTAATGTATGATGAAAATCAATATCCTTATAATACTGTATAATATATATGTGAATGGAAGGCTTAAGGGATTTTCAGGAACCCTCCAAAATGTGCAAAGAGACCTTTACAAAATGCTATTTTCTTTCAAAGGATGGAGGAAAAGATGGCATTTACATATTTCATAGCCAATAATACTGATTAAAGTCAGGGGTACAAAATTAAACATTCAGAATTATTTAACAAGATTAAGCACTTAGAATACTGTGACAGTTTGAATCTTTTTGTGGATCTCAGAAAAAATCATGTCATTAAAGCAAACCTATTCCTGTGCTTGTCAATCCACTGTAGATGGGACCTTTTGATTAGATTGCAGGTTCCAGGGTGGGTGTTAATCCTCTTACTGGAGTCCTTTATAAATAGAGAACTAAAAAGCCAAAGACATGAAAAATGCTGCAGTGACAGAGGGAAGCCTCCAGATGTTGAGGAACCCAGGAGAGAGAGGGAAAAAACCCAAAGACACTGCAACCTAAAGCTGAAACAATGAGACCTGGAGAGGAGGGGAAATACAAGCAGACCCTGCCATGTGCCTGATCACCCACAGCTGAGCGTGGGGAGAAAGTAAGCCTGGGGTAGTCAGAGACTGGAGAGCCACCATCATGCCTTACCTCATGGCAGGTGTCCTGGATTGCTAGCAGCTGACCTTCAGTGAGACAACTTCTCTGATGATGCCTTGATTTGGATATTTTTTCACAGCCTCAGAACTGTAAGCTTTTAACGTAATAAATTCCCATCATAAAAGCCCACCCATTTCTGGTATGTTGCTCCCAGCAGCTTTTAGCAAACTAAAACAAATGCTTAGAGAGTGTATAGGTTTGTTAGAAGTAGAAAAGGTCCAGAGAATTTGTTTACCCAGCTATGGTTCAGTATTATTTATATCCTTACTGTGATATACCATCACCATCATCTCAGAGAGTCATTTTGGGATGAAAGATTATTAGAAACTAATTGTTCAGTATCCATTATTCAAGATTAAAGATATATAAAATTCTGTGTTTCTTTGACTTAGTGTAGTTTGTTCACATTTTATTTTAGAGAATATAAAAAGGATATTTATAAATGCTTTTATAGTACAATTGCAGTCTTGTTCTCCAAGCCTGATATTTTTCTAGGTTTTTCAATAAGTAATGGAGTCTTTTATTCTAAGAATTCCCACTAGCAAGTGGGAAGAGATTGCTGAATCTCTATTTTTATTCTACTTTCTTATCTATATTTTGCTTTGTTACGTTACATTCTCAGAATCTTATAACATCTAAAATTACTTTGTATTAGTGGGTTATTTATTTTTAGACTTATATTTCCTTAGCAACTGTTATTAAAAAATAGTCTTGGATAAGTGTTTTCACAGAATTCAACTTTACCTATATATGTTGAGCTCTATCTCTATTCAGGGCACTGTAACAGGTGATTTAGTGGTATGAAGGTAAGTAAGATAAAATTATCATCTCGTAGGAGCTTAAAAAATAATAAAAATATGAAATGCGACACATTTTAAATGACTAAGCAAAAGGCAGATTATATATGTATCTTAAGAACATTAAAACTAAATATGGGTTTTAAGGGGAAAAAAGGAGATCATATATAGTTGGACAGATTGGTGAAAGCTTCCTGAAGAATATGTCATATCTAATTAGCATTGAAGGGATGATAGGATTTCAAAATAACTTGATCAGGAGCCAAAAGAGGGAGTGGTGGGGAGCATTTCAACTGGATACATTAACATGATAAGAAGTCAAAGGAAGTGAGAAAGAGTTGTATTTCAGGAAGGAAAAGTACTTCAGTTTGTATAACTTGTTTGTCATATATGAAGGAAGTAACAGAAAATAACATTAGGAAGGATAAATTGTATCCGTGTTGTAGAGGACCTTGAATGGTTAAGTTGAGGAGTTTGGATTTAATTTAATAAGCATTGAAAGATTACTAAGTATTTTTTAGAACAATGACTTTCCACATAATCTGGCAGAAATTCATTTATTCATTCACTTCTCTGTTTCTAATATATTGTGCATCTATTATAAATGAGGCAGCATATTAGACTATTAGAATATAATAGTGAATGGGGAAAACACAACTGACTTCAACTCTGTCACACTGGGGAGCATAAATTCCAAAGTAGGGCCCACTGGCAGGGTGCCGACCTTCTGAGATGTCTGCCCTGCCTATAGTGTTGGGTGTCTCCAGAGCCCTCAGGAGCCCTGCTATTTGAGGCAGTTTTACTTTGGCAGTCAATGAGATCCTACTGAGACGTACATAAGCGTAACCTCTGAGATGACCTCCTGACTCACTTTGAAGTCTCTTAGCCATATAAATTCATTTGTCTTTACCATTTCCCCCTTTTGGTCATGGTCTCTTTCCAGTTGCATTGCTAGTTGGTGTTTGGTAGCAATCCCTCAGTGCCAGGGAGGCTCATCCCCTAGAGTCATGTCCCATGCTGGGGGGAAAGTAATGCATTTATATGCCATGTTTGGCTTAGAGAGACGCCACATTTGATCAACAAGGAGGCTCTTAGGAAGTAACTCTTAGGCACCCTATAATACTAGACTAAGTTTCAATTTCAAAAGTAAAGGTATATAAGTACAGGTTTCCCTACACGTGGCTCTTCTGCCCTTTCTATTTGAACCTATAATTAGGACTAGAGTGGATAGGTGTATGTCCAAGAGACTTAAATCTTTGGGCTATCCATATGCCAGTTGGGTCCGGAATCTGAACAGCATTACAACACCTACTCTCCAGTTCACTGGACTCACCCAGGACAACTAAGAAGGAGATAATGGACAACGACCATCCCAAGGAACAGAGAGTGTCTGCAACTGCAAGTAAGATAGCCCCATCCATCTACCCCATGGGATCTGAGCCTCCTCTAGAGGCAGAGTGGTCATCACCATCCCAGAATCCTCAGGATTGGGGAATGAAGGATAGATTAAAGTAGACTTACTGTTCTACTATAGACTTCTTGTCAATGGAAGAACTGTTATCATTGATGTGTAGAAAGTGGCCACTGGAGGTTCTGAGGGGAGGGAAAGGGGAAAATAGGTGTAATATGGAGGCATTTTTGGAACTTGGGAATTGTCCTGAATGACAATGCAGTGACAGATACAGGCCATTATGTATTTTGTCATAACTTACAAAATTGTGTGGGAGAGTGTAAACTATAATGTAAACTATAATCCACACTTAGTGGCAATGCTCCAAAATGTGTTCATCAATTGTAGCAAATGTATCACACTTATAAAAGATGTTAATGCCAGAAAATGTGTGCGTGGTAGGGAACGGGCCATATGGGGATCCCCCATATTTTTTATGTAATGTTTATGTAATCTAAGTATCTTAAAAAAATAAAGTATTTTATATTAAAAAAATAGTGAATAGGACAGGCATAATGCTTTGACCTTATGGTGCATATGGTCTGTGATCTCTAAGGTAGATTAAAGTGGAAAGAAACGTGATAAGGGTAACATTTAGGGAACTTTTATCATTGATGTGTAGGAAGTTAATGAGGGTTAAATTACAGTTTCACAAAATGTCATCCACCACCAATTACCAGTCATCCCATTGGTAGTTATAAGTATTTGATTTTATAAAAATTCCTAAAAAAATTGAGAAGTAATATATTTTAGTTTTTTAATGAACTTTTGAAAAATTAAAACTTGAAATATCACTTGTTTCTTAATTATTCATTTTAAAAATGCTAAAATATTGTTTCAGTAGTCTAGGATTGGGTAAATCACTTCCTGGAATTGAATATGGGATGCATTTATTCTTTAACTTACTAAAGTGTACTCGGGAAGATTATCTTTTCATTTTACCTAATTCATATGAGATCTACTGGATCATATGAACATGTGCTTTAGGATTTTTCATTTTAAGGGTTAAGCCTTCCTCTGTTGGCTTAACTCCTGTATTGGCTTATATATGCTTATAATATATAACTTGGTTAGATAATAGGTTTTTCCCCCCCTTATTCAGAAAAAATTTAATTTAAATAGAAAAGCTAATATTTATTAAGAACTTTCTGCCCACCAGGAATTATGGTAAATACTTTACATATATTTTTATTCATTAAAAATATTAAAATATATTACAAGCATACAGAAAAGTATAGAAGATGAAAAACCAAACCAGTATACCCACCATCCAACTTTGTCACTTCTTAGCTTTTTTTGCCATATTTGTTTTAGGTCTTTTTTCCTTTTTTAAAAGAAATAAAATGTTACAGAAACAGTTGAATCCCTCTGTGTACTTATTCCCCTTCCCATTTCCTTCTGTCCCTTCCCAATGGTAGTCTCTATCTTGAATTTGGTGTTTTTTCAATACTATATATGCACTAATACTTTTACTACAAATGATTATATCTGAATTTTTTTTTCTCTGTCATTTGGCATGTTTTAAAACTATGCCAGAGAGTGAGGAGGAAAAAGGCACAAAGCAACTATCCCATACAAATGGTACCAGACTGTCTTTCTGCAACACTTGCTTTTTTTGCTCAACATTATCTTTTTTTTAAGATTTGATACCTATATGACCAGTTCATCCCTTATTACTGCTGCCTACTACATTCCAGTATATTACTGTATTGCAATTTATTTATCCATTCTCCTGTTAAAGGACATTTAGATTTTTCTTTAATTTTGTCAAAATTCTCGAACATGTTCTTGAGCATACCTTTATATATATATACATTTGAGAGTTTTTTAAAGAATGTATACCTAGAATTGCAGTTTGCTCACCTGCAGGTTTACTAGAATTTGCCAAAAGACTCTCCAAAGATATGTTAATTTTAATTCTGATTCATAGCATATTGGTGTACTCATTGTGCAACATGTTAGACATTTTATTTTTGTCAGTTTGACTGGTGTGAAATGACATCTCACTGTTGTTATATTTGCATTTCCTTAATTATTAATGAGGTCAAGGTTGTATTCATTTGTTACTGCTCTCAGATTTCTGCTTCTTCATTTTGCCTAGTACCCTTTATTCATTGATGCATAGAAAGCTCTTCAATTTGTGGACTTTTGTTTCTCTTGTGTATGTGCTTTATTATCGAGAAGCTTTAACTTTAATAGAGACAAATGTATCAATGTTTTTCTACTGTGCATTATGCTATTGTGTCTTAAGAATTCCTTCACTAGTATAAAAATATTTTACTGTTTTACTTTTCATATTTAATTCTTTAATCAACCTGGAATTTATTATTGTGTATTGTCAAGGAAGGGGGTCTGTTCCCCCACCCCCATGTGAATAACCAATGGTTCCAGCATTTATTGGGTCGTCCACACTTTCTCCGCAGACAAATCATATATCAAGTTTCCATGTATGCGGAGGTCTGCTTGTGGGCATTCTATCCTTATCTATTGGTATTTTGTCTGTTTCTGCACCAGTACAACACAAAGTTAAACACTATAATTGAAAAAGAAGTTGTTGTAAAGTTGATAGTTTAAGTTTAGAATTTACATTTGAATATTTTGGTATCTTATGAGTCAACCTCAAACTCAGTACTCTGCAGCAAGGTAACTGGGCTTTGAGCCCTTTCCCCTCATTCTTGAGAGACACTCTAAGATACCTTCTAATTCATGGGTTAGCAACCTATAGCCTAATGGCCAAATCCAGCCAACCTTCTGTTTTGGTAAATATTTATTGGATCACAGCCATGCTTATTTGTTTGCATAATGTCTGTGGCTGCTTTTGTGTTACAACTGCAAGGTTAAATAGTTTTGACAGAGAGCATGTTACCAGCTGATTTAGTCTGCCAAAGGGGTGCTGATACAAAGTACCAGAAATCGGTTGACTTTTATAAAGTGTATTTATTTGGGGTAAAAGCTTACAGTTACAAGGCCCCAAAGAGTCCAATTCATGGTTTCTTTCTTACCAAAGTCAGTTGCCATATGTTAAAGCAAGATGGTTGCTGATCTCTGGAAGGGTTCAGCCTTCCCCTTTGGGCTTCTTTTCTCTCAGCTGCAGGCTAGCATAGGGCATGTTTCTCAGAGCTTCCTCTCTCTCTCCTGGCATAGAGCCTGTTTCTTTTTAGGGCTCCTGTATCAGTTTTGGCTCTCTTCCCAAGGTCAGCTGCACTATCAGGTGAATGGTTCATTTCTCCCCTGGGCCCCAGGATCAAAAATGACAGGAGCGCTCTCTCTTCTGGTGTATCTTCTTGAGTGAGTGTCCAATTATATCAGCCCACCAATGGGGTGGTTTCTCAACCTGAGTCATGCCTTACTGATGTGGTCAAATCAAAGCTCTAATCTTAACAGGTAATTTAATCAATGGCTCTTCATCTGAATCCAATATAATCAAAGGGTATCACACTCAGAAGAATAGATTTGTTTATAAGCATAAGCTTTTCTTTTTGGAATTCATAAAATAATCTCAAACTGTCACACTAGGAAATCCTAAAATATTTATTGTCTGTCCTTTTACAGAAAAGGCTTGCGAACTCCTGTTCTAATTCAACTATCTTGTGAATTCCATTAAGTGAATGAACCAAATAGTCCAAGTATTTAAAACCCATACATACAAATCCCACTACTTGAACATCAGAAGAATGGAAAGTGAAAAGAATAGAAAAAGTAATTATATCATGCAAAGGTTAACTAAAAGAAAGTAATATGCTCTTATAATATCAAAGATAAAAGGACATTTTGTAATGGTGAAGGGCTTAATTCACCAGTAAGTTATAATGATTCTAAGGCCATATTCTCTGAGTTACAGGCTTCAAAATATATAAAAGAAAAACAGACAAAACTGAAAGGAAAAAGAGGCAAATATAATTTCAAGGGAGAATAGATAAAAGAACAAGCAAACAAAATAGTAACAATATAGATCTATACAACACAATTTATAAAATTACCCCAAATGACATATATAGAAAATTGTACTCAACAACAACAAAAAAAAGTGTACCGATTCTTTTCTAGTGCAAATGGAAGTCATCAAAATTAGCCATAAGCTGAGTCATAAAGCAAGCCTCAATGGATTCAAATCATTCACAGATTATTTCTGACCACAGTGATATTAAGGTATAAATCAACAACAAAAGATAAATAGAAAATCTTCTATTACTTTGAAATTAAACCATATATTTCTAATATCCAGTTGATCATATAAGTGAAACTAGAAACTTTGAATTTAAGATAAAATTTTGACATAGTAACTTGTATGAAGGACTTCTGCTTTCAGTAAGGTGGAATACAGGTATTTTCCATATTCCTCCACTAAGTACAACTAAAAACCCATAGTGGCATTATTCACAATTGCCAAAAGATGGGAAAAAAACCCAAGTGTCCATAAACTAATGAATGACTAAACAAAATGTGGTATCTACATACAATGGAATATTATTTCCCATAAGAAGAAATAAAGTACTGATGCATGCAACAAAGTGGATGAACCTTGAAGACATTACGTTGAGTGAAATAAGACAGACACAAACGAACAGATGTAGTATGATCTCACTAATATGAACTAATTATAATGAACATATTCATGGGGTTAATATCTAGAATGTAAGTTATATGGAGATCGAATAAGGATAAAAAACATGGAACTGATGCTTAATTTGTACAGAATTTTTAATAAAGTTGATTGTAAATGTTTGGAAGTGGATAGAGGTGATGGCAGCACGGAATTGTGTGTGTGATGGTGGTTGAAAGAGAAAGTTTAGAGTCGATTATGTCACTAGAAGGAAAGCAACAGGATAAAGCATGGGACTGTATAATATAGCAAACCCTGTTGTGGACAATGACTGTGAGTAATAGTACAAATGTAAGAATGCTCTTCCATGAACTAGAACAAATGTATGTCACTATTACAAAGTGTTAATAATAGAGAGGTATATGGGAAAAAATACTCCTAATACAAACTATGGTCTGTAGTTCACAGTAATACTTAAATATTCTTCCATCACTTTTCACAGAGGTACCACACCAATGCTAAGTGTCAATAATGGGGGCAGGGGGGTGGGTATAAAGCATATGGGGTTTTTCTTTTGGGAACAATGAAAATGTTCTAAAATTGACTGTGGTGATGGATGCACAACTCTGTGATTATACTCAGAGCCATTGATTGTACAATTTGGATGGATTGTATGGTATATGAATAAAACTGCTTTAAAACAAAACAAAACAAAAATAAGTCTCTGAAAGGCAGAGAGAAGAATGCAGGCAAGCCAGGGACCTAGGGATATAAAAAACAACACAGTGCTGAGTTCCATGGGGTTTCTTTTTGCCTCATATATCCCAGACTGGAAACCGAAGATGCCAGCAACCTGGAAATGCCAATAATGCAGACAAAACAAGCCCCAACAAAAACCTGCTCTCTCTAAGACAAAGGTCCAGGAAGGGGGTGGCATAACAAGACAAAACGTTTAGACATTAACTGCTCTACTCCATCCAAATACCACAGAAAAAACTGTGACCTCACCCCCATTCCCACCAGAAAAGGCTGAGTGTGGAGTCTACACTTCCACGGTCTCCAGATTGTAGTGAGGCTCTTACCAGGTAGAGAGTCATGACTTTTATCCATACCAGGCCATAATGAAGTCCCCTCCCCATGCAGTGTCAGTGGCTACAACCTGGACGGCCTGAACTTCTACCCACATGTGGCAGTAATGAATCACCTTCCCTATTCCTTCGGTGGAGGCCTAGTGGGTCATCTGAACTTTCACCACCACCTAGCATTAATGAGCTTATTTCTACCTGGTAGAAATAGAAAGTGGGGAATCTAGAACCTCCATTCCTTTGCACACACATAAAAAAACAAAAAACAAAAACAAAAACAAGGAAACATTCCCGCTTGGTTGTCAAAAGAGACCAAGTGAGGAAACTGGACTTTTATCTCCAATAGGCAGTAATGAGGTAGTGCCCCTTCTTTCCCTGCCTCAGTGTCAAGCAAGCTAAACCAGGTTTAAATAAGATCCAGAGTCCCATACATACTGCAAAATTGTCAAGATTTCGGCCCAGAATAACTCATCATACCAAGAACCAGGAAAATGTTAAACTGAATGGGAAAAAAAATCAGTACAGTACATACCAACAGTGAGATGACTGAGATGAGATAATTATTTGGCAGTTTTTAAACAGCCATAAAAATGCTTCAGTGAGCAATTATGAACACAAATGAAACAAATGAATAAAAAGCCTTAGTAGAGAAATAGAAGATATATAGAAGAACCAAATGCATATTTTAGAAATATAAAATATAAAGAAAACTCAGTGGATGGGCTCAGCAATAAAATGGAAGCTAAACAACAGAGAAATAGAATTTAAAAATGATCAGAGCCATAGACACTGCTATCACTGTAACAAAAATAAATATAACAGTTGTGCCATTGGAGTCTTGGAAGGAGAGATTAGAGAAAGTGGGACTGCAAGAGAACTTGAAGAAATAATGGCTGAAAACGTCTTACATTTGAAATGGACATAAAGTTTCTATTCTATAACTTAAGTGAACCACAAAAAAAGTTCACTCCAAAGACACCTCCCAATCAAACTTCTAGAAACTAAAGATGAAGAAAGCATTTTGAAAATAGTGAAAAACAATTACCTGTAAAAGATAATTTGAATGATGGAGAGTTTCTCATCAGAAACCACGAAGGCTAGTAGCCAAGAAGGCCACAAGGACACAACACAAGTACTAAAAGAAAAGAACATCAACCCACAATCATGTATCTAGCAGAAATATCCTTCAAAAATGAAGGGGAAATCGGGCAGTCTTAGATTACCTAGATTGAGCACTAAAAAAGTTATACAAAGATAAATACCCTCACATTTATGACCAGATGATATTTGGCAAGTCTACCAAGTTAACTAAACTGGGAAAGGAATAGTCTCTTTAACAAATGGTGCTGAGAGAACTGGATATCCATACGCAAAAGAATAAAAGAGGATCCCTATCTCACACCATCTACGAAAATTACCTCAAAATGGATCAATGACCTAAATATAAGAACCAGGACTATAAAACTCCTAGAAGAAAATGTAGAGAAGCATCTTCAGTATCTTGTAGTAAGCAATGATTACTTAGACTTTATACTCAAAGCACAAGCAATGAAATAAAAATTAGATAGATGGGACCTTCCCAAATTTAAACAATTTTTTTCTTCAAAAGACTGTCAAGAAAGTGATGAAGAGACAACATGCTCAATGGGAGAAAATATTTGGAAACCACATATCCAATAAGGGTTTTTAATTCAGAATATATAAAGAAATCCTATAGCTCAAAAAGAAAAGACAACCCAGTTAAGAAATGAGCAAAAGACTTGGATATACATATCTCTAAGGAAGAAATACAAATGGCTAAAAAGCACATGAAAAGATGCTCAACAGTACTAGCTATTGGGAAATTGCAAATCAAAACCACAATGAGATATTATTTCACACCTACTAGAATGGCCACTATTATAATAACAGAAACTACAAGTGTTGGAGAGGATATGGAAAAAAGAATACTCATTCTCTGCTGGTGCAAAGTAAAATGGTGCAGCTTCTGTGGAAGACAGTTTGGCAGTTCTTCAGAAAGCAAAGTATAGAACTGCCATATGATCCAGCAATCCCACTGTTAGGTATATATCCAAAAGAACTGAAAGCAGGGCCATGAACAGACATTTGCACACTGATGTTCATAGTGGCATTATTCACAATTACCAAAAGATGGAAGCAGCCCAAATGTCCATCAGCTGATGAATGGATAAATAAAATGTGGTTTATACATATGATAGAATATTATTCAGCTGTTAAAAAGAATGAAATCCTGATGTATGTGACAACATAAATGAACCTTGAGGACATTATGTTGAGTGAAATAAGCCAGACACAAAGGGACAAATATTGTATGACTTCACTGTTAGGAACTAATTTTAATAAGCATATCAGTAGAGTTACACTCTAGAAGATAGGTTGCCAGGAGATAGATTGGGATTGGAGAATGGGGAGTTGATGTTTATCTTGTACAGATTTTCTATATAGTCTTATGGCAAAGGTTTGGAAATGGATGGTGGTGATGGTAACACATTATTGTGAGTGTAATTGACAGCACTGAACTGAATCGGTGAATGTGGTTATAAAAGAGGTTAATGTTAGGAATATATATATTACTAGAATAAAAATTAAAAGATAAAACATGGCACTGTACTACAAAGTGAACTCTATTATGGACAATGACTGTAGTCAATAGTACAAGTATAATAATGTTCTTGAATTATAATAAATGTACCACATTAATACAAGGTAGTAAAAACAGGGTAGTATATGGGGAAGAATTACATCTGTTGTAAATAATTGACTATAGATAGACCTATTTTAATAGTATTTCATCAATTGTAACAATGGTAACTACTGTTTTAAAAAAAGTAGTACAATTATAAAAAGAAAAGCGCAGTCATAAATAGTAATAAATGTTTCACACCAGTGCAAGGTGTTGGTGGTGGGGTAGTGCATAGGAATCTTGTATTTTATGTGTGATTCTTTTGTAAACTCATAATTTCTCTAAAAAAGAGATAAATACACTATATCACTATAGAGAAATAAAAATGGAATTCTAAATACTGCCAAAGTACCCACAGAAAGGCATGAAAATGAACAGAAAATTAACACCACAGAGAACAAAAAGTAAACAAAAAATAAAATGGCAGACTTATGCTCTAATATATCAATATTTACATTACATGTCAATGATCTAAATACACCAATTAATAGATTGGCAGAATGGATTTAAAAATATAACCCATGCTTTCTACAAGAAACTCACTTCAAATATAATAATATAATCAGGTTGAAATTAAAGAAATGGAAATATATATCATAGAAACATTTATCAAAGGAAAGCAGGAGTTGCTATATTAATGTCAGATAAAGGAGACTTCATTGGCAAAGAAAATTACCAGAGATGGAGAGGGGCATTACATAATAATTAGGTCAATCCATCAAGAAGACATAGCAATCTTAAATATATATATGTGCCAGGCAACAGGGCTGCAAAATATGTAAAGAAAAACTGATAGAACTGAAAGAAGAAATAGACAAATCAACAATTATAGTTGGAAATTTCAACACTCCTCTTTCAATAATTGATGTAGCAACTAGACAAAATCAGCAGAGATAATAGAAAATCTCTTCAATGCCTTCAACCATTAGACTGTAATTGGCATTTTAAAAACATTCCACCCAAGAACAGCACAGTATACATTTTTTTCAGGTATCCACAGGACATACATCAAAATGGGCCATATCCTGTGTCATGAAAGAAATCTCAACAAATTTAAAAGATTTGAAATCATACAGAGTATTTTCCCCAACCACAGTGGAACCAAATTAGAAATCAATAAGAGAAAGATAACTGGAAAGTCTCTAAATTGTAAATGAAACAGCATACATCTAAAGAATCCATGTATGAAAGAGGAAGTCTCAAGTGAAAAAATTACATCGAATGAAAATACAACAAATCAGAAGTTGTGGGATCCACTTAAAGCAGTGCTAAGAGGGAAATATTCAGCACTGGATGCATACATCAAAAATGAGAAAAGCTTAAATCAGTAATCTAGGCTTTAGCCACAAGAATCTAGAAAAAGAAGAGCAAAATAAACTCAAAGCAAGCAGAAAGAGGAAAAAATTAAGATATGAATGGAAATCAATGGAATTGAAAACAGAAAGACAATAGAGAAAATCAATAAAACAAAGAGCTGATACTTTGAAGAGATCAATAAATTGACAAATCTAGCAAGACTGACAAAGGAAACAAGAAAACACACAAACTGCCAATAACAGAAATGAAATAGGGAATATCACTATAGACCCTGCAGGATCAAAAGGATAATAAAAGGGAATACTATTAACAAACCTACACACATAAATTTGACAACCTAGATGAAGTGGACCCTTTACTTGAAAAGCACAAACTAGCATAAGTCACCCAATATGAAACAGAAGTTGTGAGTAGCCTTATAGCTGTTAGTAAAATTTAATATGTAATTTTTAAATTCCAAAAAATGCAATCCAGAAGTCCAGATGGTTTCACTGGATAATGCTGCCAAATGTTTAAAGAAAATTTAATACCAGTTCTATGCAATCTCTTCCAGAAAATAGAGGAGGAGGGTTCACTTCCCAATTTATTTTATGGACCTGGTATCACCTTCTAAAAGCCAATATTGAAAAACAAAAAAGAAAATGACAGCAAAAATTGCAGAGCCATCATTTTCAAACATCTAGAAAACCATTTAAGGGTTGCAGCAAATGTAAGAGTGCTGAATCAAGAAAGTGCAGTTTTGAAAATAGGAGAAGCTCGTGGCACCCTTGCTCCCCTCTCCACTACCCCTTCCCTGGAAATCTGTGCTCCTATTGTGAGTCTCTGGCTCTGTTCCTGAGAGATCAGAGTAACCCTTATGCACATACTGCAGTTTCTATCTATCAGTGGCATTCTATCCCTTAGCAGCCTAAAATATAGAATCAGGAAATTCATCTGTTGCTCACCCTCCAAGAATTTGCCCCATAGGCAGAAGTAGCTTGGAAACTGCTAAAGCAGTGTAGAAAGCAATTGAGTCAAAGCTGCCTGGGGGATAAGGATTAACTATTTTAAGTCATATAATAGAGCACTCAGGTGGGGGAGAAAGTCTGTTACATAGAGAGTAGAGGATGCATTCAAGTTTCTATAAAAGGCAGCAATTCCTAAGGACAAAAGCTCATAGAATACCAAACAGGATAAACATGAAGAAAAATACACCCTGTGTTTTAGTTTGCTAAAAGCTACAAAAAGCAAAATACCAGAAATGAGTTGGCTTTTATAATGGGTATTTATTAGGTTGCAAGCTTACATTTCTGAGGCCGTGAAATTGTCCAAATTGAGGCATCATCATGCAATGCTTTCTCCCTAAAGACTGGCACATGGAGACATCTGCATCTCTTCCAGGTGTTGCTGCTTCAGCTTCTTGTTTCCTTCTTCCCAGCTTCCAGGTCTTTCTCATCTTGTAGGGGTTTCTCTTTGTCTCCATGACTCCCTTTCTACATTTCATCCCATGTATAAAGGATGCTGGTAAGAGGATTAAGACCCATCCTTGATCATGACTTACTGAAGTAATTTAACCAAAAGTTCCCACTTACAATAGTTTCACACCCACAGGAATGAATAGCTATAAGGACATGATCTTTCCTGGGGTACATACAGACTCAAAGTACCATACTCCATCATATATTGATTACACTATCAAATGCAAAGGACAAGGTGAAAGTTCTGAAAGCTGCAAGACAAAACCAATGCATTATGTACTAGGGACTCCCAATAATATTAGATACCAGTTTCTCATCAGACACCATTGAAGCAAGAAAGCAGTAGGACAGTATATTTAAAATGCTGCAAGAAGACAATTGACAGCCAAGAACTTTATATCCAGTGATACTGACTTTCAAAATGAGGGTAAATTTAAGACTTTCCCCAACAAAAGTTGAGATAGTTTGTAACCACTATACCTGCCCTACAAGCAATGCTTAAGGGAAATCTTCAGACTGAAAGGAAAGGACAATATACAGTGGATTGAAGCCCCATAGAGAAAGATTTCCAAAGGTAACTATATGGGTAATTTTAAATACTAATACTGTAGGAATTGTGGGAAGATGGCGTCAGATTAGACAGGTAGGGCTCAACTCCCTCACAAAAACAATGAGAAAGAGCCAAAAGCTGTCAGAGGGACCTGCTTTGGGGGTCAGCAAACCAGGACAGTGCTTCACTACTCCCAGGACGGTGAGGGACAGAGACAAAGAACCTGAAACAACAAATGTGAGTTACCAAATAACCACAGCATCTGGGAAGGGCTCCCCTCCTCCAGCTCCAAGACATTGGCTAGGGTAAAACCTCTGGCTCACTGCAACTGACTGAGAGGGCAATAGACATCTTCCCTCCTGTCAGCAGTTACAAGGAAATATGGAGGGGGAGTTGGAGGGCTTTTCTTCAGTGAATTCAGCCATCAGAATCCCCTTTGAGTCTCAGCTCTGGCCAGACCAAACACAGGAAAGCAAATATTGAACAACTCTGTGGAAAGCCAGCACCATCTGCTGACTGGTCTGGAAATTGTATAGACAAAACTGCTTTTGGGTCTCTCGGTACTCTAACTACGGAAAAAATCTGTGCCCATTAGTGAGTATCTGGCATGATTTTGATAAGCTGGGCAATTTTAAAGTATTAGAATCAGTTGAACCAAATATCTAAGAAGAGCTGTGAAAACAAAAACAAAACCAATAGGCAAGAGAGAGAAATTGGCCATCAGAGTAAATTCACCAACATATTCAGATGCCTAGACATCAGCAAAAAATTACAAGTCATACTAGGAAACAGGAAGAGAGGGCCTAGCCAAAGGAACAAACCAAATATGCTGAAGAGATACAGGATTTAAGACAGTCAATGATAATCACACAACACTCTTAAATCAATGTAAAGAATTGAAAGAAAATATGAGTAATGAGATAAATGATATTAAAAAGACACCAGATGAGCATTAAGAACAACTTGAAAGCCTGCAAAAAAAACCTAACAAGCTTTATGGGAATGAAAGACACAACGGATGAGATTAAAAATACATCAGAGTGTGTGGATGCAGCTCAAGCAGTTGAGCACCTGCTTAACACATGGGAGGTCCCAGGTTTGGTTCCCATTGTCTCCTAAAAAAAACAAACAACAGACAACAAGCAAAACAAATGAAAAAGCCAACTCAGGGGAGCTGATGTGGCTCAGTGGTTGAGTGCTGGCTTCCCACATATGAGGTCCCAGGTTCAATCCCTGGCCCTGAAACCTAAAGGAAAAAAAAAAAAATAGAGGCACATAAGAACAGAATTGAATTGCTTGAAGACAGAATTAATGGTTTTGAAGAAAAAACATCTGAACTGGAAAGACAGGAGAACAGAAAGAGAAGAGAATGGAAAAAATCAAACAGGATCTCAGGGAATTGATTGACAATGCAAAACACACAAACATACAAATTTTCAGTGTCCCAGAAGGAGAAGAGAAGAATGGAAAAGGGGCAGAAAGAATATTTGAGGAAATAAAGACCAAAAAGTTCCCAATCCTTATGAAAGACATAAATATCAATATCCAAGACAATGCATCCTGAACAGAATAAATCTGAATAGACCTACACCAAGATAGCTACTATTCAGAATGACAAACATTAGATATAAAGACAGGATTCTGAAAGCAGAAGAGAAAAGAAAAGCGTCACATACAAGGGAACTGTGATAAGATTGTCTTTCATCAGTAACCATGGAGGCAAGAAGCACCTGGTATAATGTATTTAAGGTACTGAAAGAGAAAAACTCCTGGTCAAGAATTCTTTATCCAGCAAAGTTGTCCTTTAAAAATGAGGGTGAGGTCAAATTCTTCACAGGCAAACAAAAACTGATAGAATATGTTACTAAAGGACCAGAATTACAAGAGAGACTAAATGGAGTGTTGCAGCCTGAAAGGATAAAACAAGGGTGAGAGACTTGGAGAAGAGTGTAGAAATGAAGATTATTAGTAAGAGTAAATTAAGGGTAAAAAGACACAGTTGTATGATAGACAATAGAAAACCATAGGACAAATTTGAAAAAGTAAGTTATGGCTTTACAGTAATAACATTGAAAGTTAATGGCTTCAACTCCCCAATCAAAAGACATAGACTGATAGAATGGATTAAAAAAAATGTGAGCCATCTATATGTTGTCTACAAGAGACTCACTTCAGATGTAAGGACACAAGCAGGTTAAAAGTGAAAGGTTGGGGGCCGGCTCGATAGCCCAGTGGATAGGGCACCGGCATACCACATGGGAGGCCCCGGGTTCGATTCCCGGGGACCTCTCCTAGCAGGCAGACCGCCTTGAGAATGGCAAGCCGCCATGGGCGGGCCGGAGCCGCCGTGGGCAGGGCAAGAAGCTGCCACGGACAGGGCAAGAGCCACCACGGGCAGGGCAGGTCGCCCACGGATGGAGCGCAGCCAGCCACCCGTGAACTGAAAGCTGGCCGTGAACGGACGCAGAGACCGCCCACAAGCGGGGAAAGCCGCGCCTGCGCAGTGACCACTCGGCGCATCGCCACAGCGGGGGGAAAAGGGAGATATGTAATAAAATAAATAAATCTTAAAAAAAAAAAAAAAGTGAAAGCTTGGGAAAAGATATTCCATTAAAATATTAACCAAAAGAGAGCTGGAGTAGTGATACTAATATCAGACAAAATAGATTTTAAATGCAAAATTGTTAGAAGGAATGAAGAAGGTCAATAAATTTTAATAAAATGAGGAATTCACCAAGAAGAAATAACTTTACTAAATAGCTTGGGTACCCCACGGTACACAAGGCACACACTGGCAAAGCTGAAAAGAGAAATAGATGTCTCTACAATAATAGTTGTAGACTTCAATACACCACTCTCAGTATTGGATAGAGCGTATCAACAGAGGATAAATAAACAGAGAGCTTAAGTAATAGGATAAAGGAACTAGACCTAACAAACATCTATAAAGCATTGTACCCCCAAACAGCAGGATATGCATTCTTTTCAAGTTCTCATGGATCTTTTTACAACATAGACCATATGTTGAGTCACAAGACAAATCTCAATAAATTTAAAAAGGATTGAAATTATACAAAATACTTCCTCTCATCATAATAGAATGAAACTGGAAATCAATAATGGATGGAAAAAGGGAAAATTCATAAATATATGGAGATTAAACAATACTCTCTTAAATAATCAGTGAGTCAAAGAAACAACTGCAAGAGAATTCAGCAAATAGCTCGACACAAATGAAAATGAGAACAAAACATATCAAAACCTATGGGAGGGCCAGCTGTGGCCCAACTGGTGGGGCACTGGTTTGCCACATGGGAGGCCCCGGGTTCAGTTCCCAGGGCCTTCCTGAGCAGGCATACTGCCTTGAGAGGGCAAGCCGCTGCAGGCAGGGCAAGCCACCGTGGGCAGGACAAGTCCCTGCGAGTGGGCGGGCCGCTGCGCGGTGAGCTGACTCGGCGGGTTGCTGCAGCGGGGGGAGATGGGCAGACACAGAAGAACACAAGGATGAACACAGCAAAAACAAGCAAGAAAGGGGGGATGTGTAATAAATAAAAGATAAATCTTTAAAAAAAGAAAAGAAAAAGCTCCAAGCAATAGTTTAAAAAAAAACAAAAACTATGGGAAACCTCACAGGCAGTTCTGAGAGGAAAATTTATAGCCCTCAATGCTTACATTAAAAAAGGAGAAAGCTAAAATTGAAGATCTAACTGCACACTTGGATGCAGTAGAAAAAGAACAGCAAACTAATCCCAAACCAGAAATAAATGAAATCAAGAACAACAACAACAACAACAAAAACAGTAGAATCAACAAAACCAAAATTTGGTTCTTTTAGAAGATCAACAAAACTGGCAAACCCTTACCTTACTGACAACAAGAGAGAAGATGCAAATAAACAAAATCAGAAATAAGAGGGGAGGCATTACCACTGACCCCCAGAAATAAGAGAGATCATAAGAGGATATTATGAATAACCACATGCCAAAAATCTAGACAATGTAGACAAGATGGACAAATTCCTAGAAACACATGACCCACCTACACTGACCCTGGAAGAAATGGAAGACCTCAACAACCCAATGAATGATGATTGAAACAGTCATCAAAAACCTCCCAAAAATGAAATGCTGAGACCAGATGGCTTCACAGGTGAACTCTATCAAGCATTAAAAAATGACCTAATACCAATATTGCTCAAGCTCTTCCAAGAAATGGAACAGGAAAGAGTGCTATTAAACTCATTCTATGAAGCCAACATGACACTAATACCAAAACCAGAGGTACCCCCTGCCAAAGTTAGCCCTACAGGTAATGAATGGTAGCTAGAGAAAATGGAAGGAATGATTGAAAATATAGAGAGGGATGTGGATGTAGCTCAAGCAATTGAGCTCCGGCCTACCACATGGGAGGTCCCAGGTTCGGCTCCCGGTGCCTCCTGGAGAAGACGAGAAAGATTGGGAACTGGTGCAACAGGCAGGCTTCGTGAGCTAACACAACAAGATGAAGCAACAAGGAGACACAAAGAGGAAAGACAATAAGAGACACAACAAAGCAGGGAGCTGAGGTGGCTCAAGCAGTTGAGTGACTGTCTCCCACATAGGAGTTCCCAGGTTTGATTCCCGGTGCCTCCTAAAGAGAAGATGAGCAGACACAGAGCACACAGCGAATGGACACAGAGAGCAGACAGCGATTGCATGCAATGGGGGGAGGGTGTATAAATACATTTTTAAAATCTTAAAAAATATATATAGAGAGACAGGCAAATCAGAAACAAACAGAACAGGTTAACATTCCCAGTGGAGGAACAGGAGAAAGGAAGTTTTCTCCTGGGGATGAAATAAGTTCACAAATAGTGCAGTGTCAAAAATTGTACAGTGGGAGTGGATGTGGCTCAAGCAGTTGACTGCCTGCTTCCCACATCGGAGGTCCTGGGTTGGTCCCTGGTGTCTCCTAAAAAACAACAAGGAAACAAATGGAAAAAAAAAACCAACTTAGGGGAGTCAGTGTTGTGGCTCAGTGGTTGAGCCCTGGCTTCCCACATATGAGGTTCTGGGTGCAATCCCTGGCCCCGGTACATAAAAACAAAACAAAAAAACCTGTACTGGAAACAATCAGATGAATAATAACTTAAAAATAATCTAAATTGTTAAGCAAGAGCTATTATAAGCTTCCAAAATAAGCTGAAACAAGTATCAAAAAGGACGTTTAGCACAAAGCCAATAAACAAGAAAGCCCTGGGCTAAATAGAGAAACTGAGCCCTGAATAATTTCAAGAAAATCATATGCCAAATCACCAGCAAAAAATTACAAGCCATACTAAGAAACAGGAAGATATGGCCCAGTCAACAGGACAAATTAAACCTCCGGATGATATATAGGGTTTGAGACAACTAATTACATGATATGAAACAAACCTACTTAATAAATTCAATGAGATAGCTAAAGAGATTAAGGATATTAAAAAGACACTGGTTAAGCACAAAGAAGAATTTGAAAGCATGCACACACACACACACACACACACAGAAAACCCACCAAAAAAAAAAAAACCAACAGATTTTATTGGAATGAAAGGCACAATAAATGAAATTAAAAATACATTGGAGGCATATAACAGCAGATTTGAAGAAGCAGAATAATGGATCAGTGAGCTAGGAGACAGGGCTTCCGAAATCGAACACATGGAAGAACAGATAGAAAAAAGAATGCAAAAGAATTGGACGGGGTCTCAGAGAACTGAATGACAGCACAAGATGCACAAACATATGAGTCATGGGAATCCCAGAAGGAGGAAAATAAGGAAAAGGGGGCAAAAGGGATATTTGAGTAAGTAATGGTTGAGAATTTCCAAATTCCTTAGAAAGGATCTGTGTCCAAGAAGTGCAACATACTTCAGTCTGAATGAATCTGAATGGACCTAAACCGAGAAATATCCTGATCAGAATGTCAAATGCCAAAGATAAAGAGAGAATACTGAAAGAAGTAAGAGAAATGTGATTCATCACATACAAATACAAGGTATACCCAAAAAGATTAAGTGCTGATTTTTCATCAGACACCATAAAGGCAAGAAGGTGTTATGATATATTTAAGATACCCAACAATAAGGGTAAGTTTAGAGTATTTACAGATAAACAGAAACTGAGAATTCATCACCAAGAGCCTAGCCTTCCAAGAAATACTAAAGGGAGTACTGCAGCCTGAAAGGCGAAGACAGGAGAGTCTTGAAAGAGGGTTTAGAAATGAGGATTACCAGTAAAAATAAGCAAAAGTGTAAAAAGAGTGGTGAAAAAAAGATATGATATATAAAAGTCAAAGGACAAAATGGGTGAAGTAAGTTCTGCCCTTCCAGTAATAACATTGATGGTTAATGGATTAAAGTCTCTAATCAAAAGACACAGAATGGTGGAATGGATTAAAAAAAAAACGAGCCATTTATATGTTTTCTATAAGAGAATCTCCTTAGATCCAAGATTTAATTAGGTTGAAAGTGAAAGAATGGAAAAAGATAAATGTATACAGTAACCAATAAAATTTGTGATAGTTATATTAATATCTGACAAAATAGAATTCAAATGCAAAGCTGTTATAATAGAGAAAGGGCATGATATATTAATAAAAGCGGCAACTCACCAAGAAGAAATAACAGTCATAAATATTTATGCAGCTAACCAGGATGTCCCAAAATACATGAGGCAAACACTGGCAAAACTGAAGGGGGGAATAGATGTCTCTACAATAATTGTTGGAGACTTCAATACGCTACTCACATCCATAGATAGAACACCTAGAAAGAAGATTGTGGCAGTTTGATATTGTTTATGAATTCCAGAAAGACATATGGATTATGTCTATAAACTTGTCTGTTTCTCTGGGTGTGATACCCCTTTGATTGTATTAAATTCAGAGGTTTCACTTTTACTTTATTAAATCAAGATTAGGGCTTTGATTTGACCACATTATTAGGGTGAAACTTTTGGTGAATAAGTACCTCTTATGGTACCTTGATTTGGATGCTTTAGGTCCTCCTGACTATAAGCTTCTGCCCCAAATAAATACCCTTTATAAAAGCCAGCAGATTTCTAGTACTTTGCATCAGCACCCCTTTTGGCTGACTAATACAGAATTTGGTACTGAGAAGTGGGGTGGTGCTTTTGAAATTACCAAAATGCTGGAACGGTTTTATAAATGGGTAAAGGGTATTTTTTGGTGGAATTGTTAGATGCTTGATAGAAAAGGCCGAGATTGCTTTGAAGAGACTGTTGGCAGGAATATGGACACTAAAGAGACTTTTGATGAAGGCTTAGAAGTACATGATGAAACAATTATTGGAAACTGGAGGAAAGGTGATCTGTGTTTTAAAGTTGCAGAGAACTTAGATTGACTCCTGATGTTGTATGAAAGGCGGAATTTGAAAACTATGAGCTTGGACATTTAGCCAAGGAGATTTCCAAACTAAGTGTGTAAAATGCAGCCTGGCTTCTCCTTGCAGGTTATAGCAGAATGTTAGAGGAAAGAGATAACTTTATAACTGAATTGTTGGGCACAAAGAAAACAGAAATTGATTTTGAAAATTCCAAACCTCTGGAAATCAAGCTCTCAGATGATATTGCCCTATTTGAGGAATTGATTAAACTTGTAACGTGTGAGTCAGAATTGAAAATGCAGTTATCTAGGAAAGACTTCTGGAAAGTCTTACTGTCTAATGGCTTGGACCCCTGCTTCTTGCATTCTAAACCAGCAAGCTTTTTGAGAGTGCTCTATGAGCAAAATCACTATCAACCTGGACCACAAGGGATATGGAGGAGAGAGATGGAAGGGAAAATGGCTTTAAGAGGAAAACCATGGAAGCTGAAGTCTGGAATTAAGACATCTCCTTGGGCCAAGGGAGAACCCACCCATGTGTACAGAGAGGGTGAATTTGCCCCAGCAGCTGAAGAGGGTGGATGTTCCAGCCCACTGTTTAGGGAGAGTTTTGCCACACCAGGCTACAGAGAAGGTGGAGCATATTCCCCAAGGATTGGGGAGAGTGAAGTCAACACACTACAGGTCTGAGAGAGGTATGCCTGGCCACCATATATTATGGAATGCCAGGCCATCAACTTATTGCTTTGAGAGGGTTGGACCTGCATGCCAGAGATTAAGAATAATGTTGCCTCTACCTCACTCTACTAAGGGGGTTGAGACTGTACCCCAGAGATTGAGTAAGGTGTGGCTATAGCACTTTGGCAGTATGATATGGTTATGAATTCCAAAAATAGATATTGGATTATGCTTGTAGACTGGTCTGTTAATCTGGGCATGATTAAGTTATGGGCACGTCAGTAGGGCATTGAGCCTCACCCCTTGGTGGGTGGGGAATCAAATATAAAAGGCATGGCAAAGGACAGAGGGAGTAG
>PVKH010001234.1:0-31484 GCA_004027955.1 Chaetophractus vellerosus | reverse complement strand
TTTGTCAAGAGACTTTGGACAAAAATAAGGTTTTATATCTTCTTTTGGATACCACTGATATGACCCCTAGCTTGGTTCATGGATTAAGAAACTATATCACTCTTCCAAATGCTTCCTGTGTAGTTGGATTTTACCACCTCACAGCCCTTCTGAGAGTTGCTGTCCTAATCTAAGAATTGCCTGGAAATCACCATCATCCCTTTTTCCAAGCAAAAATATCAGCATGTTGTTCAGTGCCGGTATTAGTGTACTCTAGGGAAACAGAACTGACAAGAGACATCTGCAAATATGAGAGTTTATAAAATTTTCTCATGTGACCATGTGGATGCACAAGTTCAAATACCATAGGACAGGCTGCAAGCTGGGAACTCCAGTGAAGGTTTTCAATGGATTCTCCAGGACAAGCTGCCTACTGGTGATGGAAATTCTCTCTTCTGACTGCTGAAATCATCATGTCTCCTTTTAAGGCCTTTAACTGATTGGATGAAACATTTCTCATTGTTGAAGGCAATCTCCTCAGTTGATTATAGATGTAATCAGCCATAGATACAATCAACTTACTGATGATTTAAGTCTATGAAATGTCCTCACAGTATCAATTAGGCAGTGTTTGCTAGGTCAAATAACCAGGCGCCATTACCTGGCTAAGTTGACACATGGGCCTAACCGTCACAGTGCCCCAACCCCATTTCTAGACAATGCATATTAAAATCCAATTTAATCCTTACCCTCCTAGCAGGTTAGAGTTGGAGTTACTTCTAATCAAAATGTAAATACCGCTTTTTATTTGCATGATATTTGCAGTATCCAAAATGTTAGCATTAAATCTCATATTTGATTTTTGCAACATTCACAGTGTTATCAGGTAAAGACACTGACTCAGTCGTAAATGACTATAGTAATAGTAAATGAGCTGGGATTGAAAACCAGGTGTTCTGACTCCTATTCCATTTTTCATTTTACCTCATTGCCTCGCCCAGGAAACTCTCTCTTTCCCCTTCTACCTCTTAAAAATATTTACCTTTTATAGTCTAAAGAAGGTCTTATTCTCTAACCAAGCTGAGAAACAGAACATTATCAACCATTACATGCTTAAAGATTAATATATATGTATAAATTGCACCACAAAATGGGTTGATTTTAAAGATACTATTCGCTTAGTAGGTAGGACAAAGATTTGTTTTGTCTAGTTAGGATGGTGTGAGACTCTCAGGGAATGGAAGATATTGATCACACAAATAATTATTAAATCCACAATACCTAACATATTATGAAATATTGTGAGGTACTTAATATATGAATATAAAAATGCACTTAAAATATCACATAATGGCTAAGGGATCCATTGCATTCTTTTTCTCTACAGGAAAAGATGAAAAAAAATAAATGAAGAATAACGGATTAAAATGAATTAAATGAGCAAATGGACTTTTATTTTCTTTCAACAACAATAATGATAGCAAACACTTACATAGCATTTACTATATGACAGCAACTATATTAAGCACTTCACATATATTTACTCTTAATTCTATGAATAATCCTATGAGGCATTATTACCTTCATATAGGTAGGTATTAGTCCTATTTTACAGATAAAGAAACTATGGCATTGAGAGGGTAAGTAACTTGCACAAAGTTAGAAGCAAGTGTCTTATTCTGCCAACCTAGTATGACAAATACCATAGCAGACTGGTTTTAAAACAGGAATTTGTTGTATCATGTGTTGGAACTAGAAGGCCAAAATCAAGGTGTTGCTTTTCCCTCAATGTAGCATTCTGGTGCTGGCCTGCTGTAATCCTTGGGTTCCTTGGCTCGTATCTCTGCCTTCTGTTACATGGGGATCTCTCTCTCCTTATGTCTTCTCTTCCAGTTTCCACTGGCTTCAGGTTCTTCCCTGTGACTTTCTATGACCTCTCTTATAAGGCCTCCAGTATTATGGATTAAGTCCACCCTGATTCAGTTGGACCCCACCTAAACAGGATCTTAGAAGACCCTATCCACATAATGAGTGCATACCTTAACTGATAATGCATCTTCAAAGGGCCCTGTTTAAAAATGGGTTTACACCCACAGGAACACAGATTAAGACTAAGAACATGAGTTTTATTGGCATTCATAATCCAATCTACCCCAGCAAGTAAGGGGCAGAGATGAAATTAAAACCTCAGGCTGTCTAGCTACAGAGTTTGAGCTCTTAACCACTATGCTAACTAATCCCTCTCAAAATATTCTAATTTCTGCATACATCAAATGTAAAAACTTCCAGGAGCGTAACACATTTCTAAATCAAAGAAAAAGGAAACTACAAGTTATGAAATTGGAGAGATGTCAAAAACACCTCTAAGTAATAACACCTCTTCTTGTTCTCAGTTTTTATATCCAGCTGGGAATTCAGGTGAAAAACATAACAATGTATATATGAAGTTCAGAAACATAGTTATATATGGGAATTAAATAGCTGAAATTTTACCAGAGTTACAGAAGAAATGGCATTTAATCAAAATTTCCTACTAGAATATCAATTTTACCTGGAATATCACTGAAAATTTTTTTGTGCTCCAGTGAATATATAGATGATTTATTGCCTGGCAAAATGTTTCTGGCCTATTGTTACAAACTAAGGCTTTGCAGGAAAGCTTCTGCAGTTGTATTATGTCAATAAAAAGGGCACTGTAGTTCACAAAGAAGAGCTGTTCTCATGAAAGGAAATGATGAGAATACATCAGGAGCACAATGAACCTGAACATAGAATGTCAGTTACAAAAAGAGATACATGTTGCAGTTAGCATTTACCTTATGATAAATCACACACATTTATTATAGCTGCAATGAAATATCACACTGATGTCATCTCAATAAAGAAATCTACTATATCTATGTCTATATACTACCTATCTAGATATCTATTCTATCATAGATCCATATTCTTTGTGTAACATATTAACAGGCTATATTTGCCACATTCCCATTTATAAACATTATATATCCCTCAGACAACTATCGTGTTCTACCAGAAACATGAATAAAAAAGAAAATTCAGGTTTCCAGTGACATCTGTATTGTTAAATTGTTTAGTACAGATGTTTCCTTAAGTCTCAGGGTAGTTAAGGTTGCGCTAAGCTTTTTTTCCCTCTAATCAGATCATAAAGAAATTTTAAGGTAATATAGCATGTCATCAGACATTTATAAATAAAGGAAGCAATCTTAGGAAATCCATTTTAATGTAAACTCACAGGGGGATAGCTCTTTCCCGTTTTGAATAGGAAGCTTTGTTGTTTTGTGTGGCTTATTATTAATTTTTTATTTATTATTTTTTTATTTATTATGTCTGAGGGAAAATATTGAAATTTAGTTTTGAAGTCCCTGGGTCCTTAAAACATTGAGTGATCATGTAATTCTCTAATTTAAAATTCAATTGCAGGGGAGCAGATGTGGCTCAAGCAGCTGAGTGCCTGCTTCCCCCATGGGGATGCCGGGTTCTAGTCCTGGTGCCTCTGAAAAACAAACAAGCAAAACAAATGAAAACGCCAACTCATGGTTGCCAATGTGGCTCAATGGTTGAGCTGAGCACTGGCTTCCCACATACGAAGTCCTGGGTTCAATCCCCGGCCCTGGTACCTCAAAATAAATAAATAAATAATTTAAAAATTCAATTGTCAAAGCATAAATCAACTAAATAAGTCAATATGGAAACAAAAGAGACATTGATGAAAATACTGAAGGGAGTTACCTTCAACATTCTTTTAAACAGAGAGGACCTAGAAGTGTTAGAGTGAAATGCCTGGTGAACTGCTTAAGACACAGAAGTAGAAGATCTATGTAACCCTAGAAAAAAAAGATACATTTGAAGGTACTGATATTGAAATTGGACAATAACTGAGCTGTGCAATTAGAAACTGCCATTCGGGTCACTGAAGGTTGCAGATGTTACCAAACTCATGAGATTTGAGATGTTTGAAAAACAGTACATAGTTATACTTAATATATTAAGTTAAACTTAATATTCATTCCCAAATAAGATGATATCTTGACATAAGGAGTCATAAAAATTAAATGTAAAGCTGATTGATACAGGGAATACCTAAATATCTTATGATTGCTGAAAAAAATAAAAGTATTATTAGATATGGTAAACAAAGAAATCAGGTAATTTGAAGAAAGTTTAATAAAATAACTATTGACTAAAGGCTGGACAGATGTAGGAAATTCATAAGGTACAATTCAGTACATTGGGTTTAGTAAGAACTGGGGAGCCAAACACCCCTAGGCTTGAAAGGGCAAGGGAACCAAGTGGTTACTGGGAAATTGGGAGCAAAGAGGGCTATGTGTAAAGTGTCCCTTGACAGAAACTGTGACTTTGTGTGGTGGATATGGTCACCAACAGCTGCTCCCATTTCTATTTGTGCATGCTGCTTCTCCCATCAGCTTCTCCTCTATACTGCCTGAAATTGGGCTGACTTCATGACTTGCTTTAACTAATAGGATGCAGTGGAAGCAATGCTGTACTAGTTCCAGGTCTAAGCCATAGGAAATCTGGAAACATCTGCTTTCCCCCTCTTGAAGCCCTGGGCCATCAGGTAAAGAAGTCTGACTACCCTGCTGGAGAGAGAGGCCCAGCCAGCCCCCAGCTGTTCCAGCAACTCCAATTGATGTGCTGGACATATTCCAGCTCTTGCTGATCTCCCAGCTGAATGCAATCCCATGAGTGGCCTTAGTAAAAACAAATGGAAAAAAGGAAGTTCCCCAAGAGAATCCAGAAGATCCACAGAATTTTGAGAAAGAATATATTGTTATTATTTTAAGCCATTTAATATTGGGATGGTTTGTTACACAATAAAAGATAAAAGATATACCTTGGGCCTATTGTTACAAACTAAGGCTTTGCTGGAAAGCTTCTGCAGTTGTATTATGCACACAGTCAGCCTGTGGGACACAGTCAGCCTGTGGGGACCCTGCAGGGAGGGAATGGGAGAAATAAATCCCCAACCTCACACTCCCCATCAAACCTACTGAAAGAAAGACGTTGAAGGAGTCCCTTGGCATAGCACCTATTGGTGAGCACTTGGGGCAGAGAACAGGGTAGAAATGGGTGAAGAGGCCCTGAAGGGGCAATAAAATATAAGTAACACACCCACAAAAATGTACACATTCAAATAAAAGTTGTACTATTCAAAGTAGTCATCTATAGTACCTACAATCCATACGTATTTGAGATATTGTTCAAAATACTTTGGAACACTGAACTTTTCTATAGAGCCTGTGGGAAAAAAAATTGAATACCTTTACTATTGGTAACTTCTTTTACCCTTTGAAAATTGTTACGATTATTGCAAATAGTAAAAAAAAGTTCTAAAGACAAGTTCTTGTGAATAAGGTAAATGGTCAGTCTACCATGATGGAAATGCTCCGTATCTGTGCTGTTCAATGCAGTAGCTACTAGCCACATGTGGCTACTGAGCACTTGACATGAAGCTAGTGTGACCGAAGAACTGGAATTTAAATTTTATTTAATTTTAATTAATTTAAATTAAATAGCCATATGTGACTATTGGTTGTAATACTGGACATCTGAGATCTAGATATCTTTTTCAGGGAAAAATATATGAGGCATAGATATTAGCAATGAGTCATAAATTTGAGTTATATTTCATCTGCAGAAATATAGAATTATTGAGCTGTAGAATTGTATAAAGATAGCTTTCCAAACCAAACCTCAATTAACTAGGGTAAAAGAAGTCATGGATAATCTAACTGCTTTGTAAAAACATCATCAACAACAAAAAACTAATCAAAATATGGTACAAAATGAATTGAATATAAACTTATTTAGTTACTCATTACATCCGATATTTAGAGTCTAGGTTAGTGTTTCCCAAACCTTAGTTGTGTTTTAAGAGCCTTTAACTCCTGCTGGGGTGATAGACTAGTGGGGAGCAGGTACCACTTTCTGAACAGAAATATACAGGAACAGCACTTACTGAAATTCTTAGTCATAGACAACACTTACTGAAATTAAATCTTAGTCATAGGCTGGGACTGCTTTAGAACACATTCTGCTTATTCAAATGATGTTTTAAAAATATGATTCATCCCCATGGCTTCAACCTGGACAAGCAACAGTGGCCAAACCATGGTTCAAGAGGAGTTATAGTCATTGCACCATCAGTTCGTGGATTTTCAGGGGATACTTACACCATGAGCTCTTCTGGAGGGTGGGGATGAAATGGGTGGATAATGTCATGGCAACTTAAGAAACATTTCTGATTTCACTATCAAGGTTTTTAAAATTTTAAAAATTTAATAAAATTACATGACTAAATTAGGTAAGAATGAGGTAAATTGTTCCCACTCCCTTATTTCTTCACCTATATCAAAGGCTATCTAGAAGATTACATTTTGTTTTTGTTAGATTTCTAAAATTTACTTAGCAATCCTCAAGTCTGTATGGTGAGAAAAAAGTATTTCCAGGTTTCAGTTAGATTCAAATTGGTTATTAGAACTTTTCACTGATTCTCTGTAATTTGTTTACAGATGATCTTTAATAATATAACAATGATGATTTTAATTATTTAATAACTATTAATTGATAATACTTACTATTGTTACTATTATTTTCCCAGTAAATCTACAAACAAATGCCTAGAAAAACTGGAAGGAGACTATATTTAGAAAAAGACAAAATATCAGATGTGTACTACAAATTGTTTAATTAAATTTACAATGGAACAAAAGAGATGAGGTAGGCCCATACAAATATAGTCAACTGATTTTTGACAAAGGAGCAAGGGTAATTTAATGGGGATAAGATCATCTTTCAACAAATTGGGCTGTAACATTTAGAAATCCTTCTGTAAAAATAATTAACCTAGAACTATATCTCAAATTTTATACAAAAATCAACAAAAAGTAGATCACAGACCTAAGAGTAAAACATAAAATAAGAAAACTTCTGGAAGAAAATATAGGAGAGAATCTGTGTGATCTTGGGTTTGGTGATAAGTTTTTAGATGTAACATAAAAAGCATGATCCATGAAAGAAACTATTGGTAAATTGAACTTTATCAAAATTAAAAACTTTTGCTCTGAGGAAGATACTGTTAAGATTATGAAAAGACAATTCAGAAGATATTGGCAATTTACATATCTAACAAATAACTTACTTCCAGAATATATTAGAACTCTTGAAGCTTGATAATAACCTGTAAAACTCTTGAAACCCAGTTGAAAAACAGGAAAATATCTGAACACAACTCACTGAAGAAATTATACAGATGATAGATAAACACATGACAAGATACTCAACTGGGAAATGCAAATTAAAACCACACATATTAAAATAGCTAAAGAAAAAACCTGACAAGACAAAAATGCAGGTAAGGATGTGGAGCAACAGGAACTTTCATTTATTTGGGAATGCATAGTGGTGCAGGGACTTTGGAAGACAGTCTGGCATTTTCTTATAAAGTTTAATATATGTTTACCACATAACCCAGCAATTGCACTCCTAGATATTTATCCAAGTGATTTGAAAACATATGTCCGCACAAAAACTTGTATACAAATGTTTATAGCAGCATTATTATAATTGCCGAAAACTAGAAGTAACCAAGTTGTTGTTTAATGGGATAATATATAACAGAAGAATGGATAAGCAACTGGTGGTACATCCATACAATGGAATATGATTCAGCAATAAAAAGAAATGAGCTATTGATTCACACAGCAATATGGATAAAACTTAAATGCATTTCAAGTAGCCACTCCCCAAAGGTTATTATTGTATGATTCCATTCTTATGATTTTCTGGAAAAGATAATACTGGAGTGACAGAAAACAGATGAATGGTTTCTAGGGATTTAGGGAGGAGAGAGTTGTTGACTACTAAGGGGACATACAGGGGGAAATTTTAGTGTGAAGGCAGGATTCTGTACGGTACTGGGTGGTGGATAAATGACTCCATGCATTTTTCAAAAAACAAAGAACTGTACATCACCAAGAGCAAACTTTCATGTATGCAAACAAGCAAAAGAGATCTTAGCTAAGTAACTTTGGGGGAAAATGTTTTGAATGAAAATTATAAAGATAAAGACTAAATGAGCTGTATAGACACAGTGTACTCTAGCTGGTAAAATTATTCCTCATGGGAATATGGGTTAAGAATTCTGAAACTGCTTTTTGTGTATATTAGTACTAAACAATTTGTATATTAGTACTAAACAATTTTGTATATTAGTACTAAACAAAATGGATGGTGGGAGAAAAACAGGAAAGAAGGCTAGGATGAACACTGTAGTACTAGATTAGAGTCAGAGATATTAGCATGAATTCATGTTTAAATTAAAACACATACACATACAATGAATAGACACAGAAACAATTATAGGTATGTGTGTATATATGGGTTAGTGTGCATACATGTATTGCTTATCTCTATCTGATGGGAGAGAATAGAATGCATGACAACCCCAGTAGCCAAACCAAACACCCAGACTGTGGTTTCTAAATACCACTTTCCAATTATAGGAACATTTGGAGAAATGAATGACTCTATGGCTGAGGCAGGATAAAAACAAGAGGAACCTGTATTATCTTGAAGTAACAGAAAGTAAGGAAGTGCCTAAAAATACAAACTGATGGGAGTATGTTAAAGTATGTTAGATGGACAAAACTGGAACAATTTAAGCAACAAAATAAGTAACATAGTATTGGATTATAACTTCAGTATTAAACAAACATACAGAAGTCCTTGATGATATAAAGTAATGACTGAATAAACAAATAGGGGAGAAGAAACAAATCTTCCTTATCAAAGAATTCCAAATAATACTTGTAGACACTTTCCCCTTTATGAGGCAGACATAATTCCCAGTTTGCCTTTCCTTCCATCCCCCTTACCCACCCCAAGGCTGGACTGCACTTAGTGACTAGCTTCTAAAGAATAGAGTACAGGATGAAAGAGAAAAAGGTAACTTTACATTTTTACAAGAAACTGGAAGACAATAGCTTAACCAGGTGATAAAGGTCAACATCATTAATGGTATAAGATGGCTAAAATATACCCCTTGATGTGATGTGATGAGAAAGGTATTTCACTTCAGTAGAATTTTTTTCTGAAACCCTTAATCCCAGCCTAATCATGAGAAAAAACATCAGATAAACAGAGATTAAAGGACATCCTTCAGGATACCTGGTCAGTACTCCTAAAGACTCTCAAGGTCATGAAAATCAGGGAAAGATACAATTGCCATGGGCCAGAGGAGACTGAGAAAACAGGACAACTAAATGCAGAAAGAGGACATTAATGGAAAAACTTGGGAAATTTTTTAAAAATCCAGAGTTTAGTTAATAGCAATATAACAATATCAGTTTCTTAATCTTGACAAGTATAACATGGTAACTTAAGATGTTAACAATGAGGGGCTTTGGGTGAGGGGTGTATGGAAATTCTCTTTACTATCTGAGCAACTTTTCTGTAAATCTAAAATTAAAATTTAAAAAAATTTAACCTTATTACTTTTTCTTTGATATCAAGTTTACAAACTCATATTTCAGTTTTCATTTTCTGTTTTTAAGATGAAGGAAGGTACTATTATTTTTTCAGCCCCAAATTCTAAAGTTGCTGAAAGAGATATTGGGTAGTGGTAGCAATCACCACTATTTTAACTCATTATCTACTGAATACCTGCTTCTATTATGACTCACACTGTTAGATATTTCCTACCTTACTGTTCATCAATCAAGCAATTCATACATTGAAGACCAGGTCTCTCAACCTCAGCACTTTTGTCATTTTGGGCCAGATTACACTTTGTTGGAGTTAGGGGGCTGTCTTTTTCATTGTAAGATGTTAAATAGCTTCCCTGGCCTCTACTCACTACCTGCCAGTAGCAACCCTCAAACTGTGACAACCAAACTGTATCCCAATATTACTAAACGTCACCTAAGTATCAAAATGGCACTGCCCCCCTCTCACCCACCTTGAGAACCATTGCTTTAAGTAATGTTATATTATTCTATATATAATACATAGGTCAAATATAACATACAACAAAATTATATATAACGCACAAAACAAATATAGACAACAATTATTTTTCATAAAAATCTTGCTGATTTCATTGTCAATGTACCATAAGGTAAAATACTGCTGTATAGAACAACATTGTTTGCTTATTATGGGTTCCCAGAAAAGTACTTAAAATAAAAAAAATAGCCAAGTAGTGCAATCAAATTTGACTCAATATTCTCAATACAAATTTTAAAGTGAGAAATTAAAATGCTGAGTCTAAACATCCTAGTTATATGTATTAAAGTTTTATTTATTTAAGATATAAACATATTTTCATATATTTAAAGATTGAAAAATATGTTTTAGAATGAACTCATCTTTTTCTCCAAAGGTAACACTGTTAAAAGTTTCTAGTATTTTTCCCAAATGTTGGTGCATATAAACACTAATGTGTTTATAATTTAAAAGTGTATTATAGGCTGAGAGTCACGAGATTCAGTTCTAATCTTGGTTAATTATTAACATTTTAACATTATGGGATAATATCCCTAAACTGAATCAATTTTTTCTGCAGCATCAAAATTAAATTAAAAAAAGAATTTAATACCTAATGGCATAGAGTTTTAAGTACAGAAACAACAGTGAAGAAGTGGAATATATTGAAAAGAGCAAGGTGATACTGCCATTGGAGATTGGCTAAAAGTATAGTTAGGTAAGCAAGATATAAGCATTAAAAGAAAATACCTAAGTGGTTTGGATTCTAATTCTAGTAGTGGAAGGGAGAAAATACATCTTTTTGCCTGAATCTTAAAAAAATAAAAAATAAATAAATAAAAGAACCTTCTGGGCTTCCAGTTGACCAAGATGGCAGGGTAAGACACTCTAGGGTGTAGTTTCCCCACAGCATTTTTGAACAACTAGCAAAAACTTGCAGAGACATCTTCTTCAAAACTCTGGATACAGTTAACGAGTTGCAGTAATTGGACAAATCAAGAAAACAGAGCTTTGAAATGATAGGAGAGGTTCGCTCTGCCCTTGCTGGCACTTCCTCAACCCCTCCCTGGCATGGTATGGAGCCAGCCTACATTCCACTGTGGGTCCCTGGCCCAGTTCCAAAGGGAGCAGCATAATCCCTATGCACATATTGGGTGCATGTATGTTGGTTCAAATCTATTCAGTGGAAATCTAAAAGATACAACCAGGAAACAGCTCTTGGGCTCACCCTCCCAGAAGTTGCCCTGTAGGCAGAAGCAGCTTGGGGACAGCTAAAACAGTGTAAGAAACAATGACGTCAAAGCCATCTGGGGCAAAGGATTACCTACTGTAAGCCATACAATAAATAGAATACTCTAGAAAAAGTCTATTTCATATGGAGTAGAGGGTGCATTCAAATTCCTGTAAATTTGGGAATTTTTAAGGCCATAAACATGCAAAAGCCAGGACAAGACAGTCTCAGAAAAGACAGAGAAGACTCTGGACATCACATTCAGCTTGGGCTGATCTTCTTGGTAGAAGGGCTAAACTCTGAAGGAGACCATCAGTTAATACAAAACCAATTTGCAAAGACTATAAAAGGTGTTTATAGCATTTGCTTGTTTTTTATTAGCTCATGGTACTCAAGGAAATCTCTGTCATATCACTAGCTGGACACAAAGTTAAGGAACAGAGAGTTCAGGGACTATATTCAAAGTTAACACTTTAAAATATTAAATATTTTAAAATATTAAAATGTACAGTATGCAAAAAAGAAGACAAGAAAGACAAAGAAACACAGAATGATGGGCCCAGTGAAAGGCAAAATGAAAAATCTATAAACCATCAGTAAAGAACACCAGACTACGTATGGACATACCATATGAAGACATCAAAAAATCTTCAATATGTTTAAGAAGATAAAGGAAAACACAGAGAAATAACTAAAGAATATCAGGAAAACAACAAATGAACGAAATGATAATTTCAATAAAGAGAAAAGAATTTTAAACAGGAACAAAAGAGAAATACTGGAATTGAAGATTACAATAATTAAAATGAAAAATTCTTTAGAGGCTTTCAAAAGCAGATTGGAACTGGCAGAACAAAGAATAAATGAAGTCAAAGAGAAGACAAATGAAATTATTTGGGCTGAGGAACAGAAAGAAAAAAGAATAAAAAAGGGAAAAGTCGTAAGAGACCTGTGGGATACCATCAGGTGTACCAATATATGCATTATGGTCATCCCAGAAGGAGGAGAAAGAGAGAAAGGGGCAGAGGGAATATTCAAAGAAATAATGGAATAAAAATTTCCAAATTGATTAAAAGAAATGAATATGCACATTAAAGAACTCCAATGGACCCCAAGCAGGGTAAACTCAAAGAGAACCATGCCCAGTCACATAGGAGTCAAAGAGTTGAATGACACGAATGAGAGTGTTCTGAAAGCTATAAAAGTAAAGCAACATGTTATGAGCAAGGGAGTCCCAATAATAATAAGTGCTGATTTCTCATCAGAAACTATGGAAGCAAGAAGGCAGTGGGATGAAATACTTAAAGTCCTGAAAGAAAACAATTGAAAACCAAGAATTTTGTATTTGGCAAAAATGTCTTTCAAAAATGAGGGAAAGACTAAGACATTCCCAGATAAAGAAAAGCTGAGGGAGTCTGTCATCACTAGATATGCCCTACAAGCACTGCTAAATGGAGATCTTCAGAAAGGTAAGGACATCAGACAGTGGATCTAATCAGAACAAAGAAAGACTTCCAGTAAAGGTAACTATATTGATAATTATAAATGTCAGCACTATTGCATAGCATTTTTTGTTATGTAACTCCACATTTTATTTCTTCAATTCTAAAATACAAAGGAATAAAAAAATAATGATAAATCTATAATTTTGGACTACAATGTACAATATATTAATTGTGATAAGTAGAAAAAAAGTAAGGGAAAAATGGGTATAGAAACAGTGCATGTGTATGATATTGAAGTTAAGTTAGCATCAAATCAAATGAAATTGTTATAGATTTAGGATATTGCATTTAAGACCCAGTAACCACAAAGAAAATATCTGAAAAATATATACAGAAAGAAATGAGAAGGGGTTCAAAATGGTACAGTACAGAAAATCAAATAAATTGGAAAGTAGTCATAAACAGAAGAATTGAGGGACAAAAAAATGTACAGCTTACAAAGACCAAATAACGAAATAGTGGGTGGGAATAATTTATTTTCAGTAGTTAATTTAAATGTAAATGAATTAAATTTTCCAATCAAAAGGCACAGATTGGTAGAATGGATAAAAAAGCATGACCCACCTATGTGCTAGTTACAAGTACAAATGCTTCTAATAGTAAAGCCCCAAGTAAAATGAAACAAATATTAACAAATTTGAATGGAGAAATAGATGGTTCTACTTTAATAGTAGGAGATTTTAATACACCACTTAAAAAATGGATAGAACCTCTGGATAGAAAAGCAATAAGGAAATAGAAGACTTGAACAATACTCTAAACCAACTAGACATAGATAAATATAGAACACCACCACAAAGCAGGAGAATACAGATTCTTCTCTAGGGTACATGGATCCTTCTCTAGGATAGACCATACATTAGTCTCAAAACAAGCCTCAATAAATTAAAATATGTTAATGTCAAGCAATATATCTTCCCGTACCTCAAAAGAATAAAGCTAGAAATCAATAACAGAGGTCAAGTTGGAAAATTCACAAATATTTGGAAAGTAAACAATGTACTGTAAAACAACCAATGGGTCAAAGAAGAAATCACAAGGAAATTAGGAAATATCTTGAGGCAAATGAAAACAAAAACAAAATATACAAAAATTGATGGGATACAGCAAAGACAGTACTGAGGAAAATCTATAGTTATAAATGCACACATTAAAAATAAAGATAGATCTCAGATCAGAGACTTCACATCACAAAAGGAAAATGTAGAAAAAGAAGTGCAAACTATACCCAAGGCAAGAAGTAAAGAATTAAAAAAGAATAAAGAATACAAAACAAGAGAGCGTATCAACAAAACAAAAAGTTGGTTCTTTGAAAGATCAATAAAATATTCAAACCTTTAGCTAGAATGACAATTAAAAAAGAGAGAGAATGCAAATAATTGAAATCAGAAATGAAAGGAGGCATAAGACAACCCCACAGAAATAAAAGGAATTATGACTATACTATAAACATATATATGCTAACAAATTAGATAATTTAGGTGAAATGGACAAATTCCTAGAAACACAAAAGTGACCTCTGACTCAAGAAGAAGTAGAAGATATTTACATCAATAATGGTAAAGAGATTGAATCAATCAACAAAACCATGCAAAGGATAAAGCCAAGGATCAGAAGTCTTCACAGATGAATTCTACCAAACATTCCAAGAAGAATTAAAACCAATCCTGCTCAAACTCTTCCAAAAAATTGAAGAGGAGGGAACATACCCTGTGACAGTCTGAAATTATTTTATGAATCCCAAAAAGAGATAGACCATGTTTGTGGGTTGGTCCACTCCTGTAGGTGTAAGCAACCTCTCAACTGGACTATGTCATTGAGCTGTGACTCAGGTTGAGTCTCTGCTCTTTTCCTGGGTCTGATAAAAAAAACAGAGACACACCGGAAAAGAGAGCTCCACTATTTTTTATCCTGCCATGTGACAGAAAGGAGAGGGTCAGCAGCTGAGGCCCCAGGGAGAGATGAGCCATTTGCTTGATAGCTTGCAGCTGAAATTGGAAAGTGAGCAGAACAGCCAAGCCTGAGAGAAAATGCCTGGTAAGAGACAAGCTCTATGCCTGGTTACCTTCAGCTGAGCTCTGAGCGACAGTACAGCTTGGAAGGGAAGGTAGAGACCAGGCAGACATTTCCCGCCATCTTGCTTCAACACATGGCAACTGATTTGGATGAGAAAGCACCTCTTATGGTGCCTTAAGTTGGACTTTTCATGGCCTTGGAACTGTAAGATTTTCCCCAAAATAAATACCCTTGTAAAAGCCAACATATCTCTTTTACTTTGCATTGTCAGCCCTTGACAAACTAAAACACTCCCTAACTCATTCTATGAGGCCATTACCCTCATACTGAAGCCATAAAAAGATACCACAAGAAAAGAAACTTCCAGACCAATATCTCTTTTAAATACAGGTTCAAAAATCACCAACAAAATACAAGTAAACTTAATCCAACAGCATATTGAAAAAATTTTACACCATGATTAAATGGGATTTATCCAAGGATACAAGGGTAATTCAACATAAGAAAGTCAATTAATGTGGTTGTAGCAGTTTGGTATTATTTATGAATTCCAAAAATAGATATTGGATTATGTTTGTAAATTGGCCTGTTTGCACATTAGATTGTATTGGATTCAGAGGTTTCACTTTTACTTGATTAAATAATGATTAAGGCTTTGATTGGGCCACGTCAGTAGGATGTTGAGTCCCTGCCCCCTTGGTGGGCATGGACTACAGAGCAAACCACATGGCAGAGCAGAGGAGTTAGTTGGAATTTTGATGCTGGAGTTTTGAGCGGGAGCCTGGGAAGTAAACACATTGGAGACGAACACAGAGGAATAGAGAGAGCTCCACAGACATGGCAGATGCCCCAGGAAAAGAGACGAGCTATTCGCCTGATAGTCTACAGCTGACCTTGTGGAGAGAAGCAAGCCTGAGCCTGGAGAGAATCAAATCCCAGGCAGAAAGACAAAGCTTAGAGAGCCTGACAGCCTACAGCTGATATTGGAAGAAGCTGGGACCACAGAGCCTTAAGAAGAAGAGGAAGGCTGTTGGCAGCCATCTTGCTCTAACATGTGGCAACAGACTTTGGTGAGGGAAGTAACTTATGCTTTATCACCTGGTAATTGTAAGCTTCTACCCCAAATAAATACCCTTTATAAAATCCAACAGATTTCTGGTATTTTGCATCAGCACCTCTTTGGCTGACTAATACAGTGGTATACCAAACTAAGAGAGTAAAAGAAAAAAAAATAAACACATGATCATCACAATTGATGCAGAAAAGAGATTTGACAAAATCCATCATGCCTTCTTAGAAAACCAGAGTAGAAGGAAAATTCCTCAACATGATAAAGGAGACATATGAAAACCCACAACTAACTCTATACCTAATGATGAAATACTTAAAGCTTTACCTCTAAGATCAGGAACAAGTGGTGCCCAGTGTCACCCCTAGTGCCCAGTATCACCACTGTGATGTTACTTAACATCGTTCTGGATGTGCTAGCCAGAGCAATTAGGTAAGAAAAAGAAGTAAAATGCATCCATATTGGAAAGAAAGAAGTTAAACTTTCCCTATTTGAGATGACATGATCCTATATACAGAAAATCCTGAAAATCCACAACCATTACTAGAGCTATAAATGACTTCAGAAAATTGGTGGGGTATGAGATCAACACACAAACATTAGTAGTGTTTTATGAATGAACAATCAGAAGAGGAAATTTTAAAAATTCTGTTTAAAATAGCATCAAAAAGAATCAAATATCTTGGGAATAATTTTAACCAAGTATGTAAAGGACTTGAACGCTTAAGCCTACAAAACATTGCAAAAATAAATCAAAGAAGACCAAAATAAATAAAATGGAAGGACAGTCTGTGTTCATGGATTAGAAGATTAACTTTTGTTGAGAGGTGAATCTTACCCAAAGTGATGTACATATTCAATGCAATCCCAATCAACATTCCAACAGCCATTTTTGCAGAAATGGAAAAGCCAAACATCAAATTTATATGGAAGTTTAAGAGGCCCAAAATAGACAAAACTATCTTGAAAATTAAGAACTAAATTGGAGGACTCATCATTTCTGAATTAAAACCTCTTACAAAGCTACAGTAATCAAAACAGCATGGTACTGGCACAAGGACAGTCATATAGAACAATGGAATTAAGTTGAGAATTAAAAAATAAACCTCCCACCTATGGCCAGTGGATTTTCAACAAGAGTACGAAGTCCACTCAATGGGGAAAGAATAGTCTCTTCAATAAATGGTGCTAAGAAAACTGGATCTTCATATGCAAACAAATGAAGGTGGACCCCTACCTCAAACCATACACAAAAATCAAATCAAAATGTATCAAAGACCTGAAGAAAAGAACCAAAACTATAAAACTCCTAGAAGTAAACATAGGGAAGCATCTTTAAAACCTTGGGTTAGGCAATGTTATCTTATACTTTATACCAAAAGCATGAGAAACAAAAGAAAAATAGATAAATAGAACCTCATGAAAATTAAAAACTTTTGTGCATCAAAGTACTTCATCATGAAAGTAAAAACACAATCTACAGAATGAGAGAAAACATTTGGAAACCATATCTAACAAAGATTTAATATCCAGAATATATAAATAAATCCTACAATTCAACAACAAAGAGACAAACAATCCAATTTAAAAGTGGGCAAAACACTTAAGTAGACATTTCTCAAAGAAGATATATAGATGGTCAAAAGTACATGAAAAGATGCTCTGATGCTCAACATCATTAGTGATTAAGGAAATGCAAATCAAAACCACAACGAGATACCTAATGTCACAACCACTAGAATGGCTACTATTTTAAAAAAGTAAAATAACAAGTGATGAGGGGATGTGGTGAAACAGAAACAATTGTTCATTGTTGGTGGAATGTAGAATGGGGCAGCCTCTATGGAAGACAGTTTGATGGTTCCTCAGAAAGTTAAACATAGAATTCATATATGACCTGGCAATCCCACTTCTGGATATATACCTAAAAGTATTGAAATCATGGACTTGAATAGATATTTGCACACTGATATTCATGGCGGCATCATTCACTATTGCCAAAAGATAGGAGCGACCCAAATGCCCATTAACTAATGAATGGATAAACATAATGTGATGTATACAATGGAATATTATTCAGCTGTAAAAAGGAATGAAGCTCTAATACATATGACAACATGGATGAACCTTGAAGACATCACGTGGAGTGAAATAAGCCAGACAAAAGGACAAATATTGTATTATCTCATTATTTTAATTTATACAGAATTAAAATTTGAATCATTTTTCAGAAGAGATAGCAGCATATATTTCTTCACTTAGTTTACATGTTTAACATTTATTTTAAATGTTAGCACAAATCAATCTAATTTTCAACAGCAGATATCAAGGACATGTCGATGTTTTCTTTTTCCCTTAAGAGCTTTGAATATATGGATATTAAAATTTGAGTAAGATCAATGATAAAATTAATAAGATGATTTTAATTAAATTTATTTTTTCTTATTTGGAGTATTATTTTTTATGATATATGAAAATCAATTTACCACCAAATTAATAATTCTGTCCTTGGAATGACTGGGTAGTTGGAATTTGTCTTCTCCTAGAATTTACAAAATAACTATTTTTGATGTATTTTGAAGTTCTATTATGAGGAATGGCGGCCAAATTTGTAAACCGATGGCATTCCCAAATAAGTATTTTACCAAACAGATTTCAAAATATAAAATACTTTAAAGAAAATGTTACTATTCAATAGGCTGCAGAAAGCAAGTATGACAAATAGACTGCATGCCACTGACCAAAGAGTACACATCACACTCCCACCAATACAATTCTACTGCCACCAACATAATTAGGTGAAATTTAATTTTTACAGAGTCAACCTAGCCAAGCTCCACAACATATATCATGATTTTTTATTATAGACTCTAAATTATATCTGATCATATATTAAATTTGAAATTTTAGTATAACGGAAAACCATATGGTTGGTATACAGTCTAATTTAATGCAAACACACTTGAGTCTCTTGAAATAGGAATAATCAATAACAGAACAGGTGAAATACAGGGCCAAGAAAACAAAATCTGTCTGTAAATAATCATCTTACTCTTACTACTGGAACCTCTATATAGAAAGAGTCTTTGTCATATATACTGATGTCAATGTCGAAATAATGTAGGCTTTACAATTTGTATCTTATTATATTTAACCATATTAGTCTAACTCATTTCTCACATTTATCAGACACTTTATCACTCAGTGCATATTAGTAAAGGACTGAAATTATATATATATATAATCCTAATTCAGAATTTTAAAAACTTTTATTCAATGTCTGAAATTATTAATTTAGAAACATTTCTATAAATATAAATAAAATAAATAAAGGGCATTACGTTTGACAGTTTTTGAAAGTGGGATATAATGCAAATATTAACGAGGATCTTGAAAGAGTTCTGAGGTAAATTAATTCTTTTACCAGGCTACTTTTCCTTCTTCCTTTCTACTAAACTATAGAACACTCTAAAATTACCTAAGTAATGTCCTAGGTGCTGAGGAGACAAAGAAATGTATAGCCTTTGCCTTTTTAGAGTTCAGGTTAGTCGGAAAGAACTATACAAATTGACAATAATGATACTGTTTCCCTCTTACTCCCCGCGCCCCCAATGCATCTAAATCTATGGATTATTTGCCTTTTCCTATAACTTTAATCCTGTTTCCATCAGCATTTAAACCTCCTTACGGCTCTCTCATTAATGTACATTCACATGGATGCATGGACACGCTCATGTACCTAAGTACATACATACAAACATCTAACCCGGGTCCCTGCACCACTACCATACCCACCAAAAGTACAATCTCCTTCAGAGACAAAATTATTCAGAGTTGTCTATACTCAGTCCCTTTACTTTCTCACCTCTTACTTCTCCAATCTGTCTCCCATCCCAATTTCTCAAGGGAAACTGCCTTTGTCAAGGTTTCCTTGTCTTCACTTCTTGGTTTTGTGTATTTCCTGGCCTGCAACCCTCCCTTCTTGCCTGCAGCATCTTCTGCAGTTCTAATTTTTACTCATCTCTTTGGTCTTATCTTAGATTTTACAGTCTTTGATACACCTTTGCTTGAGAGTAAGTTAACATTTCATATGCACTTCCAAAGCACTCTGAACTTTTCTATGCATAGGAATTATTACACGAAATAACTGCCTATCTCTCAGCATTTAGCTAAATGTTGACATAACCTTAAATGGATGTGTGTATCATGTGGGCTGTGATAATGCCTGGCACTTAGTAGGTGTCTGGAGCTCCTTACAGCATGCTTAGTTAAGTAATAAAATAGAAGAGCTATGTGCACAATGCCATGGGAACACCAAGGAGAGAATTAGCTATGCTTGGTGGGTGTATAAATCAGGCACCAAACAGGAGACAGAAGGAACATGTAAATAAGGATAATTTAAGGAAGGCATACTAAAGGATTATCTATGAAGGTGTGGGCAGGGTGTAGGGAAACCACTTGGGATTGTATAGTGCCCTGGAGTAGTTACCACATCTAGGCCAAAAAAGAGAAGAGGGGGAGTGGTTATGGGAAACTAGAAGGAAAAAAGTGTTCAGAAAGGGCTGCCTTGAGAGAAAATTCTGACTCGAAGTAACACAGGGGAAAAGTTGAGGGAAGACATACCTTCACCTCGTTAGTGAGTATATTTTATACTCTTAGCTCGTGCCCAGAAGTACTCCCAACCGGGTAGGAGGGCATTATACATTTTGGTACTCTCTCTTCTTAAATAGGCAATGCTGCTAATTTGAAACAAACTGCTTAAAAGTTTATGAAGTTATTCCTGTCATTTATATGTGTTGAAACATCAAAGAACTACAACATCCATGTAAGAAGGAAGCTAATAGAATAGTGTATTTTCCATTTAAAACCCAACAAATACTTGGTATATGCAGATGACTATTCTTGGTAAGAGACCCCCTAAAAAGAAAAATGTTCCCTTGCCCTTATAAAGCTTATAATGCAAATGAGTAGAATTACACATATATATAAAGTGGGGGGGAGGAACTACTAAGAGTATAAATTGGGAATTATACAATATGATGAGTAATGTTAGTTAAAAGGTATGGTATTAGAAGGATGGAATATGCAGGTCAAGATTTATGAATATAGGAAATATTTGATAAAAGACTTAATAAAGGGAAAGTTATAATTACATCAATATATAAGTTTGGTAGCACTTTGTGTTATGTTTAATTAGTGGAAATTATACGTGTTAACCTAGGGAATTCAGGAAACACGCACTGTCAGTATGATAATGGGAGAGAAACAGAGAAAATGAAGAAGGGTAGAGTGCTTAAAGCAGAGGTTCTTAAATGGTGGTGGTGCCATCCTGTAAGTGGTGTTATGGTAATTTGTGGGTATTTGGGGGTTTCTACATTAAATTAAGGAAAAGTCTGGACTGTCATTTAATGGGCAGGAGCCAGGAATTTGAAAGGTCTTACAATGCACACAATACTTCCTGCACATGAACTGTATTGATTCCTGCACGACATTCAAATGTCTTACCAATTATTTGCTTGTTATAAAGATCTGAGCCCTACATCTAACTACATTTTTATATAAATGTTTTGCCCCACTGTTGTTATCACTGAATTTTTCAGAAATGCAACTACCATGCATTTTAAGGGATGAATGCCCTTTGTTTTGTTCCTAACTTTATCATGAATTGTTCACCCCTTCAGAAAATGATGGCATTGTACGGCAATGCTGCTCATGGTGGATGCGTCACCGATATAACAGACTTCTATCTATCAGCATGTAGCTGTCATACTTGTGGGAATTTTGTGAAAAGATGCATGCATCAGACTACTTCATTATGTCTCAGAGCATAGTCATATACAAGCATTTAACTATTGAAATATATATTGCTATATTATGTTACTTTCCTTTTATAGCTCTTAAAATAGGGTATTTCATTGATTATTTTTAAAATTATGTGTATGTGTTCATTAAGTTACTGTTAAATTTTATTTCATGATGATGAAGGGGGTACTATAAAATATTTGTTATAATGGCACAGAGTTAAGACTCACTAGTTTAAATTCTTAGAAGCACAGAGTGATATGAGCCAATAAAACTGCTGGAGATCAATTCAGTACAGCAGAGGACCAGCACAGTACTAAGAGCAGAGGCATTACTCCCAGCTGCCCTGGTCATGGAGTCCCTGACCTCTGCTAGTAACATCATCAAAGAAAACCTGTGCCCAAATAAAGAGTACTTAGGGCAGTGGTTCCTAAGGTCAGGCTTATTTTCCCACGTAGTAGATGGTCTGAGGAATTTGGGAGGAAATTTTGCAGTAGACAAAGGATAAAATAAAAAGTGGAAGAACTTTAGTATCTGTTCTTCTTTAAGTTGCATCATGAAAACATTTTTAACATCCCTCAACAGTTTTCAAAAAAATTAAATAATGGCCTGGTAAATACTATATTTTGTATTTATTGTTCATGGAGTACAGATGAAAATACGTTAAGCTTCTATGTTTTGTATAAAGTGTTCATCTTTTGTTCTGGCTATCTATTGCTAAATATCAATAGTTAGTTCACAATTTTGTGAGTCAGGAATTTTTGAAGAACTTGAGCAAGTGGTTCATCTCTGTTCCATGTTGTAACAGCTGGTGGGACTGGGACTGGAAAATCCACTTCTAAGATGGGTTTTTCACTATACTCCTTACAGCATGTCGGCTTCAGGGAAGAGAGACTTCCCTAAATGGTAGCTGGCTTACCCCAAACTGAGTATTCTAAAAGCAAGTATCCTAAGAGACAAGAAGTGGAAGTTGCCAATCTCTTAAGGCCTGGGCTGAGAAAATGACACAGCATCATTTCCAAGAACGTTATTGGATAAAGCCATCATAGAGCCCTCCGCCCCCAGATTCGAGGAGGAGGGTACAGAAGCTTCACTTCACTATGTGAGTAATGTCAAGTAATCTGTTGTTGTCTTAAACACACCACACCACGTTTGCAGCATTGATAGCAATTACTCTATTTCCTATCAGTAATTCTCATTACTCTGCTAAACACGAACACCAACTGCTCATAAAGCATCACTCCATGTGCTGCATAAAACACGTACCTTATGTCAAGAAACTGAAAATTTCACATAAAATGGAAAATGCAGCTAAAAATGTTAAACAACTAGTTTTCCAGGTAATATTTTAAACTAGTCAAGGAAAAAAGGAAAATAATAGGGGTGAAAGACATACTTACTGGAAACCTACAGATTTTCATTCTGTCTACAACAGTGATGACAATATCTCCCATGTACAAATAACTGGAAAGCATCCCTTGCTTTGAAAACATGTCAATAGTGGATAGAATATTTCAGATTGCATATATTTTATTTAGTTCCAAGGAAAAACCACAGTTTCAGAGACAAATACAGTGGTTTATCTCACTGTTTCTCAAGAGAAACTAGAGATAACCATATTTAATATTAGTATTCACAACACATTATCTAAACTCAGAAATGATGAAAAACATGTAGCCATAGGAAAATTTAAGATTGCACTTGTAGGTGGTCCTCATGAATGATTTTGTATTGATAAACACTAATTAAACAAACATTTATTATCCTTTATGTTCCAGGGCCATGTGTTACATTTTCATAGAGATATAAAGATAAATAAGGAATAATCTTTGCAAACAAGGAGCTTAAAGTCTTCGGGAGAGAGATGAGTGAACAGACAATTCCATAATAGTATGACTAGTCCCACAACATAAGTAAGCACACGGGGCTGGAGAGGTCACGCGGGGAAATATCTAGCTCATATTGAGGGTTAATATACCTGGGAAGACCCTTCAAAGCACAAAGAGCTGAGAGCTGAAGGTCCGTTGGTAGGCTACTGTGGCATGAGAATGTAGGCCAGTTTTGGGTAAGGAAGGAATTAGAAACTATTACACACTGAACAGCAAAGGTTGTGAAAAGGTCTGGAGAAGGGAAATTGTTGCAGGTTTAGGGCAAAGCCAGTGTGGAGTAAAGGGAGAAATTGGGGCTGGGAGACACTTTGAGATACAGGTCTAAGAGAGAGAAGAATGATCACATCACTTTGAGCTGATGAGTCTGGACTTTATAGTGAAAGCCACAAGGAGGCACTAAAGGACAAAATAAATGCATGTGATAATTTCAGATGAATATTACACCTGCATATAGCCACATATATAAAAGCATATTTCTAAGCAGCTAATACAACATTTTTGAAAAGTAATGTATCAAAGTACAAAGATAAAAACACATGAAAGTTTTTAAATTTAATGTCATACATCTCAGGGTTTTATTCATGAGCCAATTGTGTTTTTTCAGTTGCTTGCATTTATTAGATTACCTATTGATTTAGTTTACAGTTTTAGTGTTATAATTATTTTATGCAGTGACAATTATAAACTACTATTTAAAAAGTGACATTGAAAAGCTCTAACAGTCTAGTTTTTAACTAGAAACCACGTAACTACAATATTTAAATTAGCAATAATAGATTTTCTTTTTTATTAAATCAAAGGAAAATCTACATATATTAAAGCAGCAATATTTAATCTGTAATAAATGACACATAATGATTTAGAAAATAAGACAACCTCAGAAAAAAAGTCAAGCTTCATGTTATTAAAGTAAAACTTAAGTAAATAGCAAACATTTCTTATCTAATGGTTTTTAGACTTAACAATGCATAACGGTATAGTCAATTATAACCATGCAACCATTACAAACAAATATTTAAACTTTATGTGCTCTAGGTCTCTTAAAGGTAAAATGTATGCATAATGTGTGCCCTCATTCTGATGCTTTGAGAACATGTGAGACCCTAAGTATGCTGCTGCTTTAGGTTTTTGCCCTTGATAAAAATTAATGACATTTTATTGTTAATTAATAGAAATAGTTTCTGGTTCTCTTAAAATGGCCTCCATTCTGCAAGCCATCTGTCTATGTTCACTTGCACTGGCCGGGTATATTTCACAAATAATTCAATGGAAAACAAGAATGCTATTGATGTTCTAGGAATAAAAAGTGCATCAGGACCTAGTATGATTAGTAAGTGCAAGAATTTTCGAGGCATCTGGCTTTTAGCTAACATTGCATTCAGTGAATTACATTCTAGTAATTGAGAATGATGAATGATTTTACCATCTCAGATGCAAAATAGGAAAAGCTCCAACTTTCTTTAAACTCTATTAGTCTAAGGGGAAAAAACAAACAATGGCAGGTACTTTTGAATAAAGAAATGTAAAGAATCATCATAAAACTATGAAAATATGCAAAATTATAAAAACTAAAAACTTCAAGTAGTAAATATATACTAAAATTATTTAAGATACTACTTTGCAGCATAAATTTATTAAAAATAACAAAGTTGTGAGCAACAACATGTATAGAAAAATATATTTCTATAATATATATTTTTTAAAGATTTATTTTTATTTTTTATTATACATCCCCCCTTTTTTGCTTGTTCTTGCTGTGTTCATTTTTCTCTGCGTTCCTCTGTGTCTGCTTGTCTCCCCCTGATGGGGACCTGCCAAGTCAGCTCACTGGCCCGCCTGCTCATTGGGGCTCACCCTTGCTCACCGGGGCTTGCCTTCTCGAGGTGGTCCACCCCTTTGAGGAGGCCCGGGGACCGAACCCGGGGCCTCCCATGTGGTAAACCGGCACCCTACCAACTGGGCTATTCAGCCGGCTCCTATAATATTTTCAATAAAGCCTTTGAATAAGAAAAACATAATTGCATGATCACAATGGTAGTTAACTAAATAGTTCATCCTCATATCATTTGGTTGGCCAATTCTGAGTTCCATATATAGTTCCATATATACTGCTGCCATATAGAAAAGCAATTAACTCAGCACTAACCAACCATTGAAGAAAAAGAACTAGAAAAGTTAACTTCAAAATAAATCATTTAAGCAAATTAGCCAAAGATATCATTGCATTTTCTTATGAATCCAAATAGAAACACTTTAAATTATCCCTGCCAAGATAGTATGTAAGACCCTGTTTTGGTCAGCCACAGGCGTGCCTTTTGAAATACATCAAAACTGGTCGGTCTTTATGAAGGGTATTTATTTGGGGTAGAAGCTTACAGTTACCAGGCCACAAAGCATAAATTTCTTCCCATACCCAAGTCCACGTGCTGGAGTAAGATGGCTGCCGACGTCTCCAGGGTTCAGGCTTCCGGGTTCCTCTGTTCCTGGGGCTGCGTTTCTCTCCGGGCTTAGCTTCTGTTTCCTTCACGAGTTCAGCTGAAGACTATGAGACGCTCTGCGTTGCGTCTCTCCACAAGGCCAGCTGTAGACTATCCGGCGATCGGCTCACTCCAACATCAGAACTGCTTCTCAAATCTGCTTCTCCAAATCTCTTCTCTCAATCTGCTTTTCTCATCCTTTTATACTTGAGACCACGCCCACCGAGGGGTGGGGCTCAACGTCTCACTGATGTGGCAGTTAACGCCCTACTCATAACTTAATCATGCCCAGATGAACAGATTAGTTTACAAACATAATCTAATCTATATTTTTGGAATTCATAATTAAATCAAACTCAAACCATTACAGACCCCCTCTCTAATTTCTTTCTCTTAATCTGCATGAATTTCATGAAAGCCTTGTTCATCTTTTCAATCATACCCTTTCTTTTAAATGATGCCTTTCTACTATGGAAAGTAGCTCTCTCACACTCTAAAAAGGTGGTGGCTAATAGCCAAAGTAAGGGACTATGGCTAAGTGTTTTGCTATGGCAAGCCAAAAGAACATGCAAATCAACTCTCATTTTGCTTAGAACTAAGTACACTTATTGAAGCATATGTGGATTTTCTTAGCACATATTCCATAAGGTCAGATTAAAATATGTGCAGGGCTATAAATTAGGAGACTTAATTCAGTGACTGCTTCCAAAAGCCTACTACAGACAAAAATTATTCACGGGGCAACAATCAACTAACCAAAAGGCAGAAAAAGGGTTAAGGCAATAAGTAGAATAAGAATAAGAATAAGAAGAAGGATGATAATAATAGTAATAAGAAGAAGAAGAATAAGAAGAAGAAGAAGAAGAAGAAGAAAAAGAAGAAGAGGAGGAGGAGGAAAAGGAGGAGGAAGAGGAAGAAGAGGAAGAAGAAAAAGAACACTCTATTAAGTACCTTCCTTATGAAGCTGCATTCAGTGCTTGTAAGATGGCTGATTAAAGTATGCCATTTAATTTGCAATGGCAAAAGACAGTAAAATGAGAGAAGAAAAACAAAACAAACAAACAAACAAAAAACCAAGAATACAAAACAACAGATCTAATTCCTTTGCCCTTTACTTTTTATTTTAGTTTCCTTAAAATTCGTTTGAAATCTGCATGGTCAATTTTCCTGTTGAACCAAATATGCACACTGTACTGGGGTTACATATTTGTTTAGTATTCAAATTATCTCCCAGATTTTATATCTTTATGATCATTAATAAAAATATTTATTAAGTATATTATACTCAAGTGGTAATTTTATTTAAGGAAAACAGTCATCTGACCAATAAAATTTGATTTATATATAAATCATTATAAACAAAGATAAGAGAAACAAAGCCTCTATGACATGAACAAATAGCATACAGAAAGACTGAACTATCAAGCCAGCCGTTTAGACAACAATGTCCATTTGCAAAGCTTTGCATACACTTAATGTTTCAAAGTCTTTGTAGAAGGTCGTTGAACTGATTTATTCTCCATCAGTGCAGCTGAAGTTCTATAATAATGAAATCAAGTTTACTTGGAAGAAATCTGCCTAATGTTAAATTGCCAATGGCCAGTATAAGAAGGCTTTCTACCTAGAAGCCGGGAGCTCAAATACTATTAATTTATTTAGTAATTCTAAAACTCACAAGTAAAAAGAAGGAGAAGAGATACTTTCTAAAGAAGCATAGATAATTCAGAAGGTCTATTGTTCTTCACAACAATACAGCTTTTAGTTCTATTCTCTAATTTACTGTCACTTTATCACTTTTATCTTCCACTTTAAGTCTGTTTCTTTTATTGGACTATCTATTCAGCTGATAATTCATTTAAACTTTTGAAGTTCTATGCCATAAAAACTCCATTTAACTGCTTCCTAAATGGTGGTTAATCTGCACAAATTTCAAATTTGACCTTAATGGAACAGCTTCTCCCTAAAGTGATTAGGGCATTGGGAAAACAGATCATGTCCTTAAAAGTGTACTTATTTAAAGTTTTCTTTCATTCAGAAAATGAATTTTGCACAGAGAGATATTTGCAAAGTGCCTCCTCTTACAATAAAATGCAGAGTAATTTTCCTATTTGAATTCTATCTACACAGTTGAGAAACTCACTTGAGCATCAGATGAGGTGTCAAAGTGCTTTGTTAACAAACTCACTTACCAGATGTGGATAGAGCAGGGACAGAAGGCTCAAATGCTCTAACATACCTAACAATTCAATTACAGTTATCTTATGGTGCCATCACATATTTTTCTTCAACAATCAAACAACCTCAGCTGGAAACCTCCAGCAATAACATAAATAAAGGACCATCTGGCTAGAATAATTAAGGAAGTCTGGAAATAAAACATTAATTAATGCAGCATTTCAAACGACCTTCAGAGGCCTTCTTATGAAATTATATACAAAACAGGTAATCATTTATTTCATGTTGCTGTTAAATTTAACTAGGCATGAATAAATACAAATATCTTTTTTTTTTTCTTTTGGTAAGGATTATTGACTCAAAATGATGATGGCATTATAATTGTTAAGTATGATAATTAAATTAAAGCTACAAATAAATTAACAAAACTAAAATGTCACTACAACTATTTGAATGTAAGTAATTCAAATACCACAGAATTTTAGCACTGAATATACCTTTAGAGATCATTACATCTTGTCACACCAGCCTAAATTTATGGACGAGGAAACTAAGGCACAGAGACATTAAATTATCTTCCCAAGCTGACACAACCAGAGTGGTAGAGACTAGAGAATAACATAGAACTGGTTCTCATTCTAAAAATACTCTGCTTTGACAATGAGAAATTATACATAAATATTTTATGCTAATTGTGGTGATTGCTATTTTGCTACTTCATTGAATTAAAACAAAATTTCACAAAAACTTGCTAAAGTACTTAATTAAAAAAACACGAGACGATATTGTAGATAATAAACTACCTTATATGGGTTCTAAGCCAGAGATGACTAACTATCCCCTACTGATTCCCTTTGCATAGGGAGAAGTTAATGTTAGGAAGCAGTTAGCCCAGAAAAGGACTACATATGTCAGACGTCCCCTTGAGTCCAGGTGTGACACTATGACTGCTTCTTGCTAATGAAATGCATCCGATGTGAATGTGTATCATTTCAATGTCATGGTTTTTAAGCAGCAGGTGTGCCTGTTCCACTCTCTTTTTACCATTTTGCCAGCTGGAAGATCTAGGGGATGAGGGAGCCCCGGATAGAAAGAAAAGAGGTCCTTGACTTACTATATGGAGGAAAACAGCTTATTGGCAGAAACATCCACATTAGACTGGCCCATGGGAGAAAAATAAAATCTTTTTGGTTACTAAAATTAGCATTAAAGCATTATCTAAATATTAAGGCATCCAAAGCAAACCTGATGGGCACTAAATTTCATGCTATAACAGCCATTATTATAAAATGATATCAATGTGCATTTTGAAAGGAATATTGGAAGAAGACCAAAACCTCATCAGGAGAGCCGGTGTAGCTCAGTGGTTGAGCGCCTGCTTCTCATGTACGAGGTCCTGGGTTCAATCCCGGGTACTTAAAAACACACACACACACAAACAAACAACAAAAACACCTCATATAGTAAAATCAGCATAACTTGAAGAGTCTTTCAATAAAGATCATCCCTTTTATATAGATCTCGCGTAACTTCTGATATTCTTTTGGTTTAAGCAGGTATATAATGCAAGTTCTAAAAGTTTGAAAAACATGGCGGTAAGAGGCTAGGTTCGAGCATAGTATAGATGAAGGAATATGGAATCTGAAGGCAGATGAACTGGTTTCTAGTTCCAATTTTGCCTTGAGATGCCAAGGATTAAAATATGTCTGCAATTCACCTCCACCATCTTCACTCTTCCATTTATCACTTGAAACATTGTTGGTTTGGGTGACAGAAAATGAGTGGGACTTCAAAAAACAGTTCAATAACAAACTCCTGGCTAACCCCATCCTGACTGACTGCCAGAGATAAACAAAAGTGATAAAATCCACTAGAAAACAAGCAGTCTGTTTCTAAGAGCTGCTGTTGTCAAGTCCCTGAGCAGGTGTATCATGGATTCACATAGTATCACACATCTATTCTTATCTTAATGTTTGTGGCAAAAACCCAGTTTGGTCAAATGCCCAAATTCTTAGCAAATCATGTTTTGTTTCTATGTGCATCAAAAAAAATCTCTGGTAGGATATACAGGAAACTAATAATAATGGAAACCATGTATAAATGGGGTAGGAAAACTGTGTAGATGAAGAACAATGGAGGAAGGAAAATTTTCACTGTTTAACTTTTTTGATAGAATTTTTTCAAGAGAGGAAATATATTTAAATTAAGAGAATAAACTTTAAAAAATTAGTGAGGATTGTTGTTAATGGTACGAGTACAAGAATGATCTTCTATGAATTAGAAAAAAATGTATGTTGCTATAACACGGTGTTAAGAATATGGTGATACAGGAGAAAAACACAACGTGTGGACTATAGTTACCAGTAATAGGGTAATATTTTTGCATCAATGGCCAAGAAGGTACTATATCAACGCTAAGGATCAACAGTACAGGGTAAATAGGGGCATGGAAATTTTCCTTTTGGAGTAATTAAAACATTCTAGAATTAACTGCAATGATGACAATGCAATGCTGTGATGAAATGGAGAGCCACTGAGTATATACTTTGGATCAGGGGTTCTTAATCTATTTTGTTCCACGGACCCCATTGCCAGTCAGGTGAAAACCATGGATCCCTTACTAAGTCCACACTATACTGTGTATTATTTAATAAATATATCACACCCGCATCAACACATCCCCACAAGAATGTTTTTTTTTTTTTTGAATTTCAATCCAAGTTCATGGACTCCTTGTTAAGAACCCCTGATTTGGATGTACAAGACATGGGACCATATAACACGGTGAACTCCATGGTAGATGATGGACTGTGGTTAACAGTAAAAATATGACAACATTCTCCCATGAACTGTTACAAATATACAATACTAATACATGGGGTTAACGATAGGATCATTTATGGGAGTAATACACCAAATGTACACTGTGGACTACAGTTAGCAGTAATGTTTCGATGATGTTCTTTCATCATTTGTAACAGATGTTCCACAACAACGCAAGGTGTTGGTGGTGGAGTGATATATGGGAATCCTGTATGTTATGCATGACTATTTTGTAAACTCACAACTCCTCTAGTAAAACATAAAACAAAAACAAAACAAAAAACTCACTGTATTGTAATGACTAAGATTGGTGCATATCACTGCATGTAAAATATATTTAGAAAATTTTTATAGGGCCCGGCTAGATAGCTCAGTGGATAAAGAGCTCGCTGGGAAACCACATGGGAGGCCCCGGGTTCGGTTCCCGGGGACCTCTCCTAGCGGGCAGACCGCCTTGAGAATGGCAAGCCGCCATGGGCGGGCCGGAGCCGC
>PVKH010001233.1:0-31488 GCA_004027955.1 Chaetophractus vellerosus | reverse complement strand
TATGAACCATATTCTGAAAAAGAGCTCAGCATATATTAGAACAATAAGGCATTTTATTAAGGCTGGACGATATCATATTGAATATGGTGGTTGGTCTATCAAGGCAGTAATAGTTTAAAAAGCCAAAACCATTTTAATAATTAAATCAGAGAACATGTTTTTCAGCATGCTACAATTTAAATCAATAAAATCAGTGTGGCACTTTAGAGTTTAAATTAAAAACAAAGGGAAAAAAAAACCTTAAGGGATATCATAACCAAGCTCGTGTTTATTTCAAAAGAACTAGGCAATGACCCACTTAATATCTCAAAGATGCAAGAAAGCTACTTGAGTTCTTATTGGTGCTTTAACCATGCCCACAGCAGAGTTTTCTCATGCTCATTATATGATCAAGTGATCACTTTCTCAGGTATACTCAGACTTGTCAGAACATTAAAGATGAAAGCAGAATACTCTGGGATTGTACTTGTAGCTTGGAAAATGGTGTAACCAAACTACCATTTGGTAGGATGACTAAAAAGCAATTTGGCTGAGAGTTTGGGAAAACATTAGTCATTTGCTATCCCAGTTTTTTTCCCCTTGAGTGCTATCAAATGATAGTAATATATATGCATGTTACAATCTGATGAAAAACAACAACAACAAAATAGTGAAGAGATATGGGGTGGGGAGACAAAGAGTAGACTGTTTGAAGGCCAAAAAACTCAAGTTACTACTTACATTGTAGAAGTAAGACAAGGAGAACATGATGGGAGGTGTAATAACAGCAACCATCCCTGAAGACCGGGGAAACGTGTCAGGTCAAAGCCAATAAATTCCAAATGGTAATACCAGTCTCATCCCTAAGGGTAGACAATATGAGATTGGATTTTATGGTAAATATATCACTCACTTCACAATGGATGAAGTTGGAGCTGGGCTTGAATCTTGGAAATACTCTTATGCTATAGAATTAATAGTAAATAGATAAGTTAGCAGATAGGCTTTAGCACCTGAGAAGTGTAAGCACAAGGTCCAGGCTGCTCATTGAATTTGGAGGCTATAATAAAATGACTACCATTTCACTGAAAATACTTGAGTATCATGGTCAGAGGTTCCAGGACCGATAAGTTCATATTATTCATGATGAGCCAGCTCAAGTTTTTAAAAATTGGAATGAAATCAGAAAACAAACTACAAATACTGGAAATTACATTTGGTAATGAAAGAAGGAAAGAAAATTAATATGGAGCTATGGATAGGGTAATTTAGAAAACCACAAAAAATTTCATCAACTGTGGAGGAAATTTAGTAAAACAAACAAGAAATATACTTATTTAAAGTAAACACAAAAGGAGTCTTTAGAAGAATAATTTAGGATAATTTAGCCATTTAAAAAATTTCTGCAGCAAAATTTTAATTCCAGATTTTCCCCCTGTTACTTAATACTGTATTTCTCAATATTAAGAACACTGTGCTGGGAGCAGATGTGGCTCAAGCAGTTGAGCTCCTGCCTCCCACATGGGAGGTCCCGGGTTCGGTTCCTGGTGCCTCCTGAGAAAACAAAAACAAAACTACAAGCAAAACAAATGATAATACCAACTCAAGGAAGCCCATGTGGCTTAGTGGTTGAGTGCTGGCTTCCTATATACAAGGTCCAGGGTTCAATTCCTGCCCCTATACCTCAAAACAAAACAAAACAGAACAAAACAAAACAAAACAAAAAAACCAAACCACTGTTCTGTTTAAAAATTAGAGAAAGCAAAACATTACTTATAATTTATGTGCAGAACAAATTACTTTTTCTAATCTTCTACTTTGTAATATTGGCTTTTTCCCTTTATTTGTGGAGTTTGTCAATCAAATGCTAAACAGACTGCTTTCCAAAATAAAACATGGGAATAAGTTTGCCAGGAATAGACTCTTTTAGCTTTTGCACTGATTTGGTGTGTTTATGAACAAAGTCACATAAAACAATCTGAATCTGTTTCTTATCAAGTAAAATGAAGATAAAATATAAGATATACCCAACACTTTCCATGAGAATTTTTAGAGAATTAGATAGTCAGGAAAAATTGTGCTAATTATAAAGTACTTTTTAATAAAACGGCATGCTTGGTTAAAACTCATATATTTTCAGGTTGCATTAAATCACTCATGTAGAAAAGAGATTGTATTTTCACAGAATTGTGACAGGGCCAAGAGGAATAGATAGCAAATGATAAAGCAGATAATGCAGAGAGGGAAAAGAACAAAAAGGTTGTGGAGAAACAAAGATGAGAAGGGAGGAAAGAGAGAAGCTGGAAAGAAATGTGGATGAGTTAGGTGAGAAAAGAAGAAAATAGGAAGGGAAAAGAAGAAGAAAAGAAGGCCACCGTCTATCTGGGCTCAGATATTCTACTTCCAGGGCATGCATCTAATTTTGCTAATATGATAACCAAATACCCTAGGTTATCCCATCCCCTCTTTTGGCTAGGGGATGTTATGCTAGAAAAATTCATTGGAGACTTCCATAATTTTCAAAAGCTCTTTGGCCAGAGATTTTTAAATTCTAATGTCCACCAAACCAGAGCCAAAACTTGGGCCGACACAGATATAATTTGGACTCTGCTTCCATTCCTTCTTAAATTCTCCTACTTCCTTACCCAAGGATTTGGCCAAGCACTTCTGGTGGATACAGTTGATTCTGACCCCAGCCTCCATCTCTTAAAGGAAAATGACAACACCGAGTGACTCCTCCCTCTTTAGTCAGAGGCTAAAGGTCCAACGGAGTCCAACCCAAAAACCCTTAACCTTATTTCTTTCTTACCTTTGGTTCTTCCTGGTGCACTTAAAAGTCTTGTTTCTTCACAGATGTTTCAAATGGTCTGATGGTCAGGTTTGCAGAGCTCTTCTAAGGGTTTCTAGAACAAACAACTCAATACCAATTTGGGCAGTATTTGTTTTTACTGTTTTGAAGGATTTGTCATGTGCCTGACAAATTTAAATTGAGAGGCAGTTGATATGATCATGACACATTCCAGGACTATAAAGTGGCAGAAAGGAGAAGAAAAAAACAGACATATTTACTTTTCTCAGGCTGAGCATTTCTTATTTTCCAGGATCTCCCCATCCCCATCTTTGCCTCCTTTTGTCATATTGGATTAAAGATATTAACAAATCTTTAGGGCTATTAACAAAACTTGGAGTTTTGTTGGAAGTTTAATTTTCACTTTTAGAACCCCTTAATAGCTCGCAGAGTTGCTAAAATTCTAATTGAACTTCACCCTGTGGCTCATACCCCAAAGTCAGTTATTTGCTTTAAGTATATTGACAAGAATCTTATAATGATATTAAGATTTCAATTATTTATCATTTCTCTGGCCCTATTGCAATGGAAAAAATCAAGAGTATATAGTGTATTTTTCAAAAATTTTCTCATTTGGCTCGTCCCACAAACCAGGAGAATTTGGTAAATATTTCTTGCTGATTTTGAATGACTCCTTCATAAGCCTTAATTCTAAGGAGTAAGTTGGTATGTTCAGCCTTTATTTTTTTTACTTTTTGCCTCTCTATTCATCCCCATTTGCACTTTCCCCACTTAGGTTAGGATTTTGAATTAAGAGAAGGCTAAGGAAGTTCATTCATATTGCAGTATTTTTCATTGTGTTTGGCATTTGGAAGTGAAATTGAGGAATGTAATAAACATCCATGAAGTTCTATAAATACTTATTCAAGAAGAAAACTATTAATCGCTATCCCAAATGTGGCTGTGGACTCTAAATTGGCTTTGGGGATAAGTAACCATATATGTGCTCCTACATTTCTGGTTATAAATATGTTTGTAACAGAACAAACTTGTTCTGGCAAAAGATATACCATATTTATAAAATCAGGTATGAGAAGTTTGCGACTCACCTAGTGGTAGCACAACATGCAGCAGAGCAGCCAGCCAACTTTTTGCCAACATGAGTAAACAATCTCTATGACTTGATACTTATTTTATCTGGTTTCTAATATGGTTATTGACCATTATTGGACCACTTGTGTAATTCACTGTATACTTCTGAGCGAGTCGCAAATTCCTTCCCTTAGGCCTTACTTTCTTCTTCTCAAAACAAGGGGATAGGCTCTGGACTACTTACCTCTTAGATTTTCTTTAAGGGTAAAATTGGATATATATAAGATATACACATGAAAACCATCTGAAGAGCAAAGAGATGTCATCCCATCCTTAACAAATCATGGGATACTTTGATCTCTGCTCAGGTTGGTTATATAGTAATGATGGAGACTGATGAATGATGGAGATGGAGGTGACTGTTCTCACATGAATCCAAATTTCTATGTCAGGAAATGATACATAAAGGATGACAACAGCAACTTAAATAAGCCTGATACTATTCAACCGTTTAGTCTTTGGTATTTGGAAGATGTGTTTTGTACAGAATTCTCACCAGAAAGGTTTTATAGCAAACTTTTTGTGTCAGAAGTTTATTTTTATTGGTAAAATATTAAATAATATACAGAATTAAAAACTGCACTTACACTTCTGAGAAGAAATAAATCTTGGACAAATTATATGCTTGTTCCTGAGATTCCCTAAAATTATTCCAGTAGCTGTGCACTCAGACAGTACAAACCTTTATAATATAATCCTTTTCACAAAGTATTAAAAAGTTTCTGCAGCTTCTTTAGTTGTACACACATACTGACGCACACTCACACATGCATATACAACACTCATACACATATACACAGTACCCCATACATGCACACAGCATGTGTGTGCATTAAAAACAGGAAAATACAAGTCCCACATTTCAGTCTGCAGTGATAAAACTGTTTAGCGGAGGTCTCCAAATTGGTATATAGCAGGGTGACTGGTCACACAGCTGAAAAGACCCTTTTAATATTTCTGTAGTAAACCTCATTTTCTGAGGTATGGTATTTGAGCCTTTAAAAAACTACATTACACTGAGCAAACCTGACATACAAGGTTTGGAATTTTAATTTTACACACACACACACACACACATATATATATATATATTTCTTTTTTTTAAACAATAGTTTTTATTTCCCCAAATTATTAGTTGGAAAAAAATGAGGTTTACTGGTTTGACCTATTGTTATTATTATTTGCTTCTAAAACTCAAAATATTCTAGAAACTGTCAAGCAATTAGTCTTTAAAATAGTCTAATTACCTTTGGTATTGTTAAAGGAAAAAAAAGTCTAAAATGGCCAAGACGCATAGCTACTGTACAAATGCAGTAACTGCCTTTAAAAGAAATGCCAAAGAAATGTTATCTTTTAACAAAACATGTATTTACATTACAGCAGTTTTACTACAGGAACACAGGTATAAAAAAAAGAAAACCAGCACAATAACATATAAATAAGTATGATACAAAAAATAGTTCTTACTTAAATTTGTATGAAAACAGGACTAGCTCCAAATATTTAAAAAATTTTCTCTGATATGTGATACGTGTTTAAAATTGCGCTAAGTGCTTTGCTTTTATTTTAAAGTTCATTTCGAAAAGGAGAGAAATGAAATAAAATAAAATTAAGTCCTTAATTTAGAGCATTGGGTAAGGGTCAAAGGAGAAAATTCAGTCCCAAAATTTCAACTTTAGGACACATTTCTCAGGAAAAAGATTACTAATTTAAAAGGAAAATTTAGCTTAAAGATTACACCTGTGGTTTCTATACTCTCTAATCTTTTGATTGTGGAGTGTTTTTCTCTGTTTGTTGTATCCTTTAAGATGCCATGATTTTTTAGGGTTTCTTTTTGTCATTAACTAAGGAGAGAATAGGTTACAAAGAAAGAAAAAATCACCATAGTTTTTAAGACTTCAAGGGAAGTATTGCACTTGTACAGAAAGAAAAAAAACATTTTAAACTAAATAGCAGAAGCAATCATTCTGGGTTTGCAAATAACACATGGTCTAAAAGGTCAAATTGTTAAGAATATACATAGGATTTGAAAAGACCCCTCTAAACCTGGAATATAACTATAGTAATGTTAAAGCACTTTTTTCCTAACTGAGAGAACGTTAAGACTTTCTGCTTTATGTTTTAAACATCTTTCTGAATACTTGCAAAAATTATCTCAATTTTCATGACATATATTTTAAGGAAGAAAACCAAAGCAAAAAAGCAAAATCCAACGAAAGGAAGGCAAATATATGATATTATGATTACATAAAAAAATGGAGTCATATTTTAGATATCCAATTTTTTGAGAAAGAAAGTAACACAAAGGTTATATACCTTACTATTTTTAATCCAACTGTTTTTCTTTTTTCAATGTAAAACTGCACTTGAGTATAAAAATATGTCTGTGGACCATACAGCTAACAAAAACACAAATGAAAAATTAAGACTTAAGTGACTTTTAAATTGGAAATAAGAGTTGACCTAATCTTCAAACTAGTAGAGGGGGAAAAAAGAGGCAGAGACATTCAGAAACAGTGATGACAGGGAGATGCACAGAGAGGAGGAAAAGAAATGGTGGAGAGTTTACAACATTTAAGAAGAGATAACAGTGATCTTTGTTACCCAGAAGGGAAAGTGATTTATGTTCAGAATCTGAAAGTGCTTGACAGTCAAAATTTTTTATCAGTTTCAGAATTTGAACTACAAAGAAAAATAAAGCAACAATCAAAAACAAAACCCAGAGACCTTCCCTTGTTACAATGTATTCATTTTTTTAAAAAATCCATTTCCAGTCAATTAAATTAAGTCAAATCTTGGTAAGTGCATAGTAAGGGATTCAGTGACCGCCACCTGTTTAAGAAGCTTTTCTTACTGTGTGTCACTTGAGGTAATTTGAAGGGCCCGATTCACTGCAAACTGACTTCTTTGTACCTATATGAAGTTATATGCTATACTTTGTGTTGCTTATCAGAGGGCCTCTAAATTGTATATTTTATTCACAATAAAAATGACGTCTTAGAAAATTAGTCATTCATGTACCTCTCTCTGTATGGGATAAAGGTTAATTCACAAATTTATACCGAAAATATACAAATGCATCATTATAGGGGGAAAACCCAATAAACAGATTATGAACTTATTTCCAAGAGTGTGTGTGAAAAATATCCACAGACTTACAGTACCGCAAGATAGAACTAAAAAGCTAGAAATAGAAAGTTACATAAAAACCTTATGGAAATTCCAAAATTTTAGGTTTCTGCAATAAATGTAAAAATATTCAAGGTGTCATTATTTGGCCTAGCAATACACTATGATAAAAGGAAACACTAGCATATCACAGCTTCTTGGTCATATGATATTTGCTTTGTATAACCAGCAGCTCATTTTTTAGAAAGCTGTCATATCCTAACACATCCATCGCAAGTAATACACAATAATGGTATGAAACCATTTGAAATTATGCTTTGGAGAATAGCGATGCGATATGACTGTTCAGTTTTGTTTTGTTCAAGGAGAATTAATCACCTGCTTTTAAAAAAATCATTCCATAAAACATTAACAGGTTAGAAGATAGAAGTTCTAAGACTAGAACAACACTAGTCTATGGATAAAATTGCAAAACAATACTGTAATTTATTGACCTAAACATTTCCACTAATAAATTCTCATGATACAGAACTTATTCTTCCTTAAAATCAAAACAAAACAAAAACACATACCATAATGCAATTCACAGCTAAAATTTTTCACTCTACCTCAAATTTCACTGCATAAGCTTCTAATGATATTCAGAAATACTATCAAACTAAAGAGATATTAAAATCTGGTTTTAAATTTCTTTTTACTTTAAACAGCTGAGCTGAAAATCTCTGTATTGGAAATTCTTCTAAGAGTTTTGCCCTAAGAACAAAAAAGATGAATTAAATAGTATTCAATTTTAAATGATTTTTAAAGTACATAATAATAGTGTTGTATGGCTAAAATAGCTAACCAACACTCTCTCAATGCATTTTAAAAAGGCACCAATATAAAGAAATTTTAGAAATATTTAATACATTAAATTCAGGATCTTAAGAGCCCAGTTACTGTATATTTTAATTATTTTGCAGAAACTGGAGGATTAAAAAGATTTTTAAAGATAACTTTCATATATACAAACTTCAATTTCACCCCCATTTTTTTTAATTTGGGGAATTTTCTGTTTTAGAATAATCTTCATACAGATAGTATTTGCTAATTAATATACAAAATATAACTAAAGATGACCACAAATATAGCATCCCTTTTTGCAACATGAACAATTCAAAGTTTAAAAATAATTGTAGCCAGTACCTCTTAAGTTCTGTCCTGAAACTAAGGTCATGTAGTTTTTTGTTTTGTTATTTTGCAGCTTTTTCTGCTCTTCTTCTGCCCTAATGGATCATTTTGGAGATAGAATGAAATAAGATTTGGAAAATGAGTAAAATATAATTTTCATTAAATGCCTTTTCTGGTGTAAAATTTGTTAAACATTTATAAAATACCATAAACACAGCATGGTTCTGTGGGATGTGCAAATGAGAGACAAAAACTATAAATAAAAAAATACTATCAAGTTTACTAATATATTCTTGTCTTTCTCTATTTGCCAAGTAAATGTTGAGAAATTTTTCCTGTCTCTTATTATTTGTCTTGTTTTGTTCTGAAAGAAGATACAGAACACCCTAGGTTTAAGATTAATTGCTGCTTCTTGTCCTAAGGACACACTAATAGCTTCTTTAGCATTTCTTAATACACTCTGGTAAAGCAAAACCACTAAATTGCTCAGGTATTCACTATAATTTTAACTCTATGCTCTTGAACATATCTGATCACTCTAATTGCTCCTCTTAGTTTTCTTTAAAAGAATGTGTATATATGTGTGTGTACACACACAGAGACACATCACACACATTGTGACGCATGCATACAATTGCCTGTATGTATGTAGAAGAAATACTCCCTACATTGTAGCCAAGTCTAAATCCTAGTCTCATGCTCCCATTTTGTCCCTCCAGAAAATTCTCAATGGAATGATTCTTTTTAGCAACCTGAAATCTCTTTCAATCTGCCTACTGGAGACTTACTGTTTTAAAACACCCCATCAGAATGGCTTTTTAAAAGTGATTCATCATTTCTAGAGAGCTGGAGACAAAATTCTGGGCAAAATTAGGGCAAAGCAATGAGATGCATTTCTGAAATTTTGCCAAACTGGAAAAAACAGAGGATAACCCATTTTCATGCTGCTTAAATACTGTCTGTAATGTAAAATCTCACCTGTATAAACTGGGTTTACAACTGTTATGTAAAAGTTGATTTATTTGGTGTCCGACTCTCATATCTATTTTTAGGTATTACCACCTTGACTATTTCCTTTTGTGAAAAAAAGGCATGTGAATATAGCCATCTAGAATTTCTCAGAAAGTACTATGTCCACAAGAATTCTTTCCAACCTACAAATCTGAATTCACCTTGTCCTCATTTGTCCCTACCACACCCTGAGCCATCTCCACCTCTTTCTGTTCCTCATAACCTGAAGTTTAAGAAAATACAAGTATATACCTATAGCAAATATGCTCTCACAAACATTAACTCTCTTAAGCAAAATAGATTCCCCCCAAGAAAGATGAAATCAGAAAAAGAGGGTGCATTAGTATTGTTTTCTTTGGGGTTCTACACAACTCTACAGGTCCACCCAAAATCAGTTTCATCCCAGGACAGGTAGGGACACGACTGTTCATACACTAAAAAAAAATTGTAAGGAGGGAGAATATGAATAAATGATGGCAGCAGAAATTCATACACAGCCAAAAGTTACAAACATATTGACTGTAATCCAAATGTTTCCTAAAATTCCAGTAAACTACAAAGTCACTTGACTTTAAAATTATTTACCTTTCTCCAAAATGAAAAAAAAATTCCAATATTATTTTGCAGTGGTGATGGTGGGTGGGGGTGAGGGATTCTCAAAGACAAACTATACCTATGAATAAATTATATGTTCACAATATGCCAACGCATGCAGAAAAAAAAGTTAACAGTTGACATTCTGTTTAGTACATTTCACATCACTGTTTTGGTGCAGTCTCTTAGATTTAAAGGAATCGTTTGGCCAGCTCCAAAAATAGTTATGACAGGGACTAGTAAAAGAGCTGAGTTGTAATCACTTTTGCCCAGTTTCTGCAATACTAGTGCTTAGAAGATGCTTAAATAATCAGACACAAACTAGAAAATGAATTAAGAGCAGTATTGGGACTAGATTTGCTTAACTGTTCACAATTCTCTAGTCTTGAAAATTCTCACATCACACTGTATTAAGAAACCTTGTTGCAGCATCCTATTTAATAATCTTTTAGAGCAGTTATCAGTTACTGCTTAACAGAATTTCAGTATACGCAAATGGTTATCAGACAATCCAGACAGAGACAGGCCTGTTCACACTAAACACAGTGAGTTCTACCTTCCAAATGACTCCAATCAAATGACTTCAATCAATATCACTCAGTTCCTCCCCTCTAATGCTGTTGGAGTATAAAGAAAAACAGATTACCTACATAAATGAAATTAAAATCTGCACATGAAAAATGGCAACATAGGTCATGTATGGATTACAAGGAGGGAAATTCTGTACTAAGGGATTGAGATTCACTTCTGAGAAGGACATTTAGGTGAATATGTTTGAAATAGACAAATGTGCAGGACACAGACACTTTTGCTTGGAGGTTCAGTCACATTTTAGACTCTAACAAGGGTAAAAGTAAACTTTGTTTTGTTGTTTTTTGTTTTTCTATTTTTAAAATCTGTACTCCAATGTACAGTTTACAAAGAAGTTCCATTTTCCTTGCAGCAAGAGTGGTTAAGTATTACCACTGAAGAAATACTAGAATAAATAGCCCTAGTTCAATAACTCTACAGGTTCGAGTTACCACATTCAGGTCAAATTAGCAATTGCTCTGAGAAGATTTTGATAGAAGCAGCCTCTAGCAAGGTTTTTAAGACTTTCTACTCAAAGAGTAGAAGAAGAATGGACTATGGACAGAACACTGAGTAGTCACAGCTTGAAAAAAAGTGAAAAAAGAAATACCAGAAAAGGGATTGCTAAGTGTTTCCCACCCCCTACTGTTAGCCTAATTATATTTTTCTACTGACTGGTTAACACTGATTAACTGCTGATAAGGTGACAATCATAAGCATACTTTTAGAAACAAATATGTATACTATATGCTGCCATCACATTACAGCTTTAAAAAAAAAAAATAAAACTTCCCAAACAAATATATGAAAAGTAGAAGTCTCCTGAAAATTATTGACCGTGTTTCTTAGCCACTCTTAGACCATATGTTATTCTGAAAAGTAGATAAAAATACTATTCATTAAAGGTGTTAAAAGTAAGGCTGCCAGGGTGTCTATAAAATGCCAGTCATCAAAACTATGGAAAAACAGTGCTTAAGTTTAGAAAAATAAGATCACAGGACCTCAGATGTATTGTAGGTGGCCCTTAAATAGCTATAGTTTAAAAGTTTTGCTTTATGGTACAGTGTATAACATACTGTATTATAAATTCCACAGGGGAAGTAAACATAGAACCCACAACAACTCATCCTAGGAGTTATCACTGAAAATAACAGTGTGTTTGATTTGTGTTCCATGAGCTCTAGAGAACAAACAAAAAACGGTTTACATTTTGAAACAAATTCTTCTTTGAAGAGTAAAATTAATTATATCATTTAAAAATGCATAAGTCCTACCCAGAAAACTCTAAACTTTCCTGTCTTTGATCGTCATCCTGAATATCAGTGGCAATTTAGAATCTCTTCAGTGAATCTATATGAATCAAGTGATTTTTCAAAGCATGATACGCCTTATATCTATGCATGGCAGAAATGAACTGCTCTTAAATTTCCACAAAATAAACAAGCCAAGTTATCAAGAAACAATATCCCCTGTCCCTTCTCTCCTCTGTTTCTTCCTTATTGTATTTAGGCAGAGCAAATGATACTGTGTCCACAAAATAAGAATTATTGACAATAATAATATTAAAAAAAATAAAAGGTATGTCAACATCTGAGGGAAGATGGGATTGTAAGTGCAGTATTTCTTCATGTGCAGTTCCTTACTTCATAAAGGTCCCCTTTGGAATGAAAAGGCCTAGTGGAATGTGTGCTCCCCTCGAACAATGTGTGATGAAAACTCGTAACGGTCCTGGCTTCTATAGCCACAGATGTTGCATTCCAGTGGGTCCCGGTAGCCATGGCAACCCATGTGAATGGTGTACATGACGTGGTCTAGGAAAAGGACTCGGCAGTGCTCACACTTGAAGGCCCTAATCTGTTCTCCTTCTCCATTGAAGACCTTGTAGATGTCCTTCAGAGAGCCCTTAGAAGCCTTGGTGGTATCCAAAGCTTTGAGATCCTCCTTCATGTAAGCTGGGCTTTGTTTCCTCTTGGGATTTAAGGCAGGATTTCCTTGGTAGGACTGGTGGTCATCATGGCTGCTTTCTGAGTCAGTAGAATCCAAGCAGCTATTGCTGGGAGAAGCCTCTCTTTCCTGGGGTCGACTCTTTGGTCTGATGAGAGAGATAGGGCCATCCATGTTGTTTTCATGACTATCAGAGGTTTCTCTGCTAATGGGCCTTTCTATCCTATTTGGATGATAGACCTGAGAATAAGCTGAGCTTATAACTGGGGCCACCTCAGCAATTGTGCTTGGTGGGTGCTGCATCAGAGGGTGGAGGGCCTCAGCTCCAAGGTAGGTGATTGCATTGTTGATGGCTTGGTCCATCATATGAGACTGCATCAGCTCAGCCTCCTTCTCATATGTTAAGTTCATATCAAAGTGAATATCTGGGTAGCTGAATCGCATGAGCTTTTCCCCTGAAAGGGAGAGGTGAGAAGAAAAAAAAAGGAAAAAAAAAAGGAATACAACAAAAATTAATGACTGGATTAAAATATAAAAAGGTGCAAATTAATGATCTCCATTTTCCATAATATGGGGTAAATTATTTAGGCACTTTAATTCTGCTGAGAAATACAAATACTCTTAACATGCAAAGAGGATTAGAAAAATTTCACAAGCTGTTTGTACTTTTCCTAATGTCATCATGAGACTGCATTTAGCCTGAAAGTTGTGGTTGAGTGTGTTATCATCTTATTTCTATTTTCAATTAAAATTCCTACTTGTCTAGGACTCAGGGACTATGGAAAAAAGAGAACTGCCAGGGAAAAATAAGTCATGGACTATACTTGTTTTTGCATATTTTAAAAACCAAACTATAAAGGGCATAAACGTGTGAATGATCTGGTTAAAATATCCGTCACCTTGCTGTTTTGTAGGGTTTAATTTGATTGATTTAGCTATTATATAAGAAAAAAAGATTATAGAGTCAATATATGTCATTCTGGAAAATTTAAAAAGTGTCATTATTAAGATATGTTAAAATATTGTATCACCTGGAAATTGAATGAAATTTAGGGCTATTAAAATGAAATTAGGAATTATTTCCAAAGGTTTGTGCATCATCCCTTTCTTATCAGTCACATGTGTAACGGTGCCTGTATGTGCATTCATGGTTAGCTGGCCATTTTTTCCCCTTGATTGAAGGGTATTTGTAGTGCCCCTCTTAATATTTACTTGAAATTTAATTTTACTTCAACATAAATGTCTGAACATTAAATAGAAAATATTTTTTGGTGCTTAATACAGGAGAAGTAATTTTAATTTTTCTCCTTCAAATACTGCCAGTTTTCGAAGAATACTTCATCTTTTTAAAGTTCTGCCGCTAAAACACTGTGGTCTCCAACTAGTTACCTAGTGACTTTTGTAGATAAACCTCACAGATAAATATTTCTTAAAAGTATACGTGGACTTCTCATAAATGTCTAAGTGTGTTGTTTTGTAAGGATGCCTGAACTATAATGTTGATACAGAGTGTTGACCCACAGAAATACATTCTAGAAGAGTAGTTTCAGATAGTTTATTATTGAAAATTTGAAGAAAGGGCCCCAAAGTGGGATCAAGATAATGATCATGGGTAACAAAAATAGAAGAAAGAAATGATGAGAAATTATTTCATGGCATCCAAGCTAAGATACCTCAATGTCAAGAGTTTCAAAATTAAATGAGACAAAGCTGATCTATGTTCTCAAAGAGTTTACAGTTAAGAGGGAGAGACAGCAATTTAATGTTCATTTATAATACAGTGTGATGTTGCTATGGAGTCAAATGAGAGGAACACTTAACTTATACTAGGGGAGTGAAGGAAAACTTCTTGAAGTAAGTGGTATGAATTTGATGGTAAATGTTATCAACCAGGCAAAAGGAATGTGGGGGTGAAGCGGCTGGTAAGAAGGCTCATGGGCAGGAGGGCATTGCATGTTCAAGGAATTATTTATACTTCAATATAGTAGAGTGCAAACAGATGAGAAAGAAGGAGGTATAATAATACAGACCTTCATTCAATAGCTAAGGAATTTTAATTTTATCCTGAGAGCAAGAGGTATTGAAGGATTTAAAACAGGAAATTACCTGATTAGATATAGATTTAACGAGAGCATTTAGGAATGTTGTTCCAATAGAGATGCTGGTGGCCTGGAGTAGTACAGTGGCAGTGCTGATAGAGCAAAGTCAATGAAATGAAGAGAAATTTAGAAAATAGAATTGCTAGGACTTGGTGATTATCTGACCCTAGAGAATGAGAAAGAAAAAGTAGGTGTGGCAGTTTGATATTATTTATGAATTCCAAAAAGGAGATCTTGATTATGTTTGTAAACTGGTCTGTTCCTTTGGGCGTGATGCCCTTTGACTGTAGTAGATTCAGCTGAGATGTCTTTGATTAAATTATGTTAAGATTAGGGCTCTGATCCAACCACATCATTAGAGTGTGACACAGCATCAAGTCCCAGCCCTCTTGGGGGTAAAACAGATGCTCACATGGAAGTAAACACACAGGGAAGAAGAACACAGAGGAGGAGAGATAGCTCATTAGACATGGCAGAGGCCCTGGGAAGAGAGATGTGCCTGATAGTCTACAGCTGACCTTGTGAAGAGACCTGAGCAGCTAAACCCAGAAAGAAATGAGCCCCAGGGAGAGAGACGAGCCCTATGCCAGCCTACAGCTGAGACTGGAAGAAGCTGGGACCACAGAGCCTTAAGAGGAAGGAGGAAGGATGAACCCTCGCAGACATCGCCTGACAGCTGTGACAACATGTGGTTACTTAGGTAAGAAAGTACCTCTTATGGTACCTTGAATTGGACTCTTTAGGGCCTGGTAACTGTAAGCTTCTACTCCAAATAAATACCATTTATAAAGTCTAGCAGAGTTATGGTTCTTTGCATCAGCACCCCTTTTGACGACCAATGCAGTAGGTAAGCATGAAATCTGGGTTTCTGGCCTTGGAAATTGAGTGGATAGCGATAAGAAAGAAAGGATGATGAAAACAATTTGGGGAAGACTAGGCGTAATAATCCTGTTCCGTAAGTATTTAGACACAGCCTCAAACTCAGGAGAGAAATCTGGGCACAAGATGTAAATTTGAGAGTCATTAGTTGATGAAAAGTAACTTCTGAGGCCAAAAGACATAGATGAAAGTGTGAAGAAAAGAGAGCCAAAAACTGAACCTAAAGAGAACCTATAAAACATGGCAAGAAGCCTATGTTTAGAGGCCTGGGCCTTGCTTTCCATGGAATGAGGAGAGTCTATGGGGTCAATGATTGTGCCAATATGGAGCTCACATCCTGGACCACATAATGGATACCCAGAATTCTAGAATTTCTTGCCCAAATGGGTCTGAGCCTTCTTCCAGAGCTTGTACAGACCTCTTCATAGGATCCATCCTCCTGAGTAGAAACTGTGCTGCTAGTCTGTGCACACTTACACCTGAGAAGTGGCCAAGGCACAGCTGTTGATGTGTTGTGTGGGGGTACAGTGTGAAAAGTACTTGGATGAGCAGGCTGCGGTGTTTCCACATGTGTGCATTAAGTTTGCATAGCTGTTAGGGGAAGTCCATAAAGAACATTGAGATGGAGGAGGCAGAGAAGCTACAGGAAATGCAAAAGAGATCAATGTCATAGAAACCAAGGAATGAGAATGTTTCAAAAGGAAAGGACTACTCTACAGTGGCAAATGATGACTTATTAAGATACAGCCTACAAAATGTCCACAGGATTAGGCAATATGGAATCCGTGGTGACCTCGATGAGAATAATTTCAGTGGAGCATGGGGAATAAGTAGAAAGAAAGAAACTGTGGAAAGTAAGCATAGAGAAGTTTTTTTAAAAACTCAATCTTTGAAAAGAAGGATAAAGTACGTGGTAGCTAGAAGGAAACTTGGGCTTAAGGGAGGCATTTTTTTAATGATGAGAGTTTATCACACTAAATATTGATAGAAAATGCCAATAGAGCGGAGAGGATGAAAGAATAAGTGAGAAAGAGAAAAATGATAAAATGTGAGGTATTTGAGGGCCAAAAGGGGATAAATCCAGAGCACAAGAAGAGGAATTAACCTTAATCAGAATGAGAGATATCTTTTTCAATGAAACAAAGAGAAAAGAGAGTATTTATGCAGGTACACATAATCCTATAGGATTGGTGACAGTTTAATGAAATCATTTTCAACTGATCTTTATTTCTATGGATCTAGATGTTATATCATTATGGAACTAGAGACCATGTTTGCAGACAGAAGAGAAAATTTGAAATGGCCACAGAGGAGAGAAGAATGTGCTGCTAGATTGCATGGATGGGCCAATCGATATTTGAAACCATTTATTCACTTATTTATTGTGCTATCATTTGGTAAGGCTGTGGGATTTTCTCCAAAAGTACTCAGCAGCTGAGATGCAGATGTAGATAAGATGTTCAGTGCAATTCACTAGAGAGTGGGGTTTCTCCAAGAGAAAGTGAGAGAAGACAACAAGTCAAGAGAGTCGAGAATATTGGCAAGTAAGTGGTGAAAGTGATGAACCACAGAATCTAAGTTGGATAGGAAAAAAATAAGGTAAATAAATTATTACAGAAAGTTCAGGGGTCAGTGGCCTGGAGAAATTGATGAGGAAAGAACAGTATTTAACTAAGGGACATGATAATAAGGAAATTTTAGATAAATGTGGAATGATGAAATTTTTTATTTCAAAAGCCATCACAGAAAGAGTTCCCATAGCTCTTATTTGTTATATATTACTCTTAGGGCAGAATCCAAATAAAGGAAAAATATTCTCGAGTTCTTATGAAAATCTCATGTCATTATTTTCGAGTCATACTATAATTTTTAAAAATCTGTCACTCTTTTCCAAGGCATGTAATCGAATCAAACTGAAATTATCATCTCTATGTCATAGGAAACATGACAAAAATGCTACAAAGAGCAAACTATATAAATTTAGAAGACAGAAAGAATAATGACAAATTTCATATTTTTCCAAATACTGTATTGTCTAGTTGATAGATAGGCATTTAATATACAGCAATTAAATTAATCAGTTTTAAAATAAATGAACTGGCTTTTTAAAACGAGTTACCTTTGAAAAGAAAGGAAAGAAGGAAGAAAAATTAACTAGGGTCCAAGGCAGGCCTTTGAGTACAATCTCAGAGCTCTTACAGACTGACCTAATATCAATCAGAATCTTAGGGTCACCCTTCTTTCAATGATCTATGTCAGTAAATACCTATAGGTAGTCTAAAAAAGGATATTTTGGTGATTTGTTAGTTCTTTACTTTTAGACTGAAAGGAAACTTTCTCTAGGTGTTTATTGGGCTGAGAGAATTTTATTATCCTTTCCTCCCTGAAATAACCTAAGAAAAGATTTTCTCCCAATCACTATTCAACCCATGGCAGAATGTGCTGCAATACTCTTTTGAATATTTTAATCTCTTCTTAATTTTTTACTACATACAGTCTAGTCTAAAATAACAGATATTCAAATACAGAATGAACAATAGATAATTCTTTATATTGTCTCTATTAATTCATACATTCTTTTAAAAAGTAGATGCTTTTTGTAACCTCCAAGATGCTTCATGACTTACAGCATGCACTCAAAGTTATGCTAAGTCTGACTGGATCAGAGGATAGCTACATTTCTCTATTTGAGGGCTTGGAAATGAAAAATGGAGGCCTAAATATATAATTTTTAATATTTTCAGTTCAAAATCATATGCTGGATAAAAACAAAGTAGAACCAATAGATCCAAATATGAAACATTTTGAATAGAGATTGTTGTATTATATTCCTAATGCAGAGTATTGGAAAAAAAAGGATTATTTCTTTTTACTCTAGATCAAATACTAAAAACATTAAGATCATATAAAGACAACAGTTACAAATCTGATGCTAATGCAAATGTAAAAATAGATTGCAAAACTTGCCAAGAGGTTATAACATTTTCCTTAAGTATTATTATTTTTCAGAAACTAACATTTTATCTTTATATGCTATTTCATTTACATATCAGCTCATTTTGAGATAGAAACTTACTACTCTGTCTTCCCTTTAATTCTCTTTCCTATGCCCATGCTCCCATACCCCTAAGTGTGTGCATGTGTTTAAGTGTGGTGCCCATGGAGTGGAAAAGAATAATGGAGAGGGAGATAGATATTTATAAAATGAACTGAAATACACCCTACATTTTTCTAAGGCATGGGAACATGGCTTTGCTCATTAAAATCATCTTTTAAAGAAATAAAAGGATTTGTAATGCTTACCCACAAACTTTTGTGGAGTGGAGCTTTTACGTTTTCCCATATTCCCTGTGAGCTTCTCTATGACAGCAGGTCTCTCAAAAGGCACCAGAGAAATATTGTTGTCCATAATAGGCTCTTGTTCCTTACAATCTTCCATAGGAGGTACTATATAAAACCATACAAAAAATGCAAACTGATAATTTCTTCCACATTTTGAAAGACACAAAGCTGAATTTGCCATCTCAATATGTGTTAATTCAATGCAAGTTAGTATGCTTGAATAAAAGCAAGTAGAAATAATAACCTCTAGTGTGAAAGAATATTCTTAATTTTACTCATACAAACACACACACACACATACAAAGGATTTGTTTTTATCTGAGTCTCTCTCAGATCAATGACATAAATTGTTGCTTTTATTGGCAGCAAACATTTTCATCTAGTTTTTCATCTTTTCCTCTGAAAGTGTTTTTAACATTGATTAGAATGAATACTACCTCAGAACTGCACTATTCTCAAGGCTTTTGGAATTTACTTTTAAAAAACAATTTCATAAGTCATCTTGTTTTGTTAGAAAGCTTAAACAGACACATAGAGTAACAGCACAATATTTAATCAGATTTTTCACCCAGATATTTTCCTGCAGCAGATTTTCTATTTGATGAGCCGAGTGAGCTGTTAGCCCAATTGTTGCAACTGCCACCTAAACAAAGCAGGCTTCATGAAGGGGATCCAATTCTGAATATGTCTACGCATAGTAAACTGTGGCAGCTTTATGATTGTAATTTATTTTAAAAAGAGCTCTTCAGCAGGGTAAAATAATCCATTTCCAAATTGGCACATTGACTCACTAAACTACTGCTCTTATTCTTTTGACATAAACTCTCCAGTGTTGTTCCCTTTTCATCCCGTTTGTCCACGTTGCTATGGGCTAATATATTAGCCCATAGATATTGACCTTCATAGCACTGAAAAAGAACTTACAAAAAGTTGTTTTTGAATGGAAATACTGTCAAAGGATACTTAACAAAGGATAGAGTGACATCCAAGACAGATCAGAGCAAATCAGTTGATTAAAACGAGAGTCGCAGGAAAGATCATGATACATTACTTCTTGATTATGGTTGCTTTCTTCAACTGTACCTGTGCCAGTACTGTTTAGAAACCTAAGGGTTTCATATCTTAAAATGATTTACACTGCTCCTTTCATTTGTACAGGATGGCCCCACTGCATAAAGCACAATGGATTTTCAATTATAAGGGGATCCTAAAAGTAAATATTTAACATTGGCTGATACTAAAATAAAGTGAGAAAGCAAGAGACCAAAGTTAAGAAAATCCAGGGTACAACTCAAATGTGATCTATTTAATAACCAATATAGGATGCTGATTTTGAAGAAATGAAAAGTGGCATTGGAAAAATGTTTTCTTAATTTGGACATGTTTAAAGAAAGCCACATTCAGTCTAAATTTTGGTTAACCTACTGTACTCTGATGGATAGGCTGAAAAATGTCACTGTTATTCTACATTTTATTAGAGTTCCTCTGACTATGAGTGGTAAGGGATCTGCAATTACTGAATGTTATTTTGGAAATAAGTATTTTAAGATGAGAAAAGAAACAAGGAAACACTTAGGTCATTTTGTACATTGATATAATTAATGATTTTTATTAAGTGGCAAAAGTAAGTCCTGAAACATTACATAAAACGTGATACTTCTCTTTTAGCAAGAGTTAAAATAAAAATATGTATAATTAAAAATACAATGCAGTAAAACAATATATATTAAAATAAAAGCAAAGAAAGGATGACCATAGATTTCAGATAAGGAGGCCAGGAGGATGGAATGGAGATGGTGGTGATGATGGGGAAACATATAATTAGATATAGATTGTTGTCAAAATCTTTTGCTTAGGTGGTGGATTCACAGACATGTACTACATAATTAAAAATAACTATATGATTAAATAAAAAGCAGTCCATTATGGACCACAGACAAAATTATGACATGAACCAAGTATCCAAAATGAAAGAAGGAAAGAAAAAGGTTCTTGGTGTAAATTTCACTTAAAAAACAGCAAAATTGGTTACAAGGGTTTGCCCCCATATTGAATATACTAATTAGTTTTGAAATGAGTAATGTAACACTTGGCAGTTTTGCTCTAAGTCTCACCCTCAATTTTCATATTTGCACACATTTAACACTCAAAATGAAACCTGGGTGTGGGAACTGCCCCTCACCACATCCACTCAATTCAGATTTGGCCCAAGTTCAATGAAGCTCATGTGAACTAAAAACACTGACTTCTGCAGAGCTCTGGTTTAACTTGTACTAACAGACCTTAGACAGAAAAAATTGATGCCGTTTCTACCACATTAGCAATCATCATCATCATCATCATCATCATCATCTGACATTTACTATGTGCTATATACACTATATATATATGCTCAAGTACTATTTAAGACTTTGTATTTAATAATTTATTTAATCCATTCAGCAGGAACTATCATCAACTCCATTTTACAAATGAGGAAACCAAGACCCAAAGACATTAGTGATTTCCTCAGGATTTCTACCTAGTTAGTTGGGAATATAGAAGTTGAGCCTGGGTGGTCTGGCTATAGGGCCTGGGCTTTAAACCACTATGCTATGCTATTCTTTGTAGATACGATTCAAGTTTTGACTTTTTATGAACTAGCTTAAATTTTTTTAAAGTTTGCCATTGAGAAAAGACCAAATTTTTGCTTTCATGTATCTGGGTGCAACCCATCAAAAACATTTCTGGATAGATATTGCTTAAAACAAAAACAAGTTTTCCAGTTAACTCAATAATGCATTAATCACACAGTGAGGCATTTCTCTAGGCTAAAAATACACCAGTATGCCAGCTTCACTTGTTTGAGAAAATTTGATAAACAAATAACTTCTTTGACCTCATTTTTAAAGTTATAACCAGGATACAAATATTTTAATACTTTAATTACATCATTATCTCTTCACTTTTATAAACCATATAAACGGTACTGCAAGAGTGTTCCCAACAAAGCTATTTCCCCCCATCAATCTATGCAAAATTCTAAGAAGAAACAGTCTGATGACCTAGATTGGGTCACATGTCTACCTCCTGGTCAAGAGAGGGCAGAGTATCTGGACTGACAGTTCCATCATGACTGTATACAATGGAGAAAGACAGTTCTCTAAAGAAAAATGGAAGTCTCATTACCAAGAGTAGGGAAAAACAATATCAAGCAAGCAAAAACAACAGATGTATTTTATATTGTCATAAATGTTCTCCATGTTGCTGAATCTAAAGAAATCTTTTCAGTTATCTTTGCTATCTTCTTGATAGCATTTGGCAGTGTTGATATTTGCTTTTGCTTCTGTGCAACTGGCTCTATTTTCCCACACTGCCCTTACTTATCTTCATGACTCTTTTCTTTTTTTCTTTCTGGAGTCACTGTGACTATCTAGGTGTCTCACTCTGTACTCACCCATATAACATTATTAAAGTGTATTACTTCAGGCTACTACCTATATAATGATGGCTCCCATATCTATTTTCTACCTAGGCTTCTCTCAAGAGCTCAAGATCTATATACTCAACTTCTTCCTAGACAGTTACACTTGGTTATATCACAGGAAGGAAAAATGTAATGGGGAAGCAGATGTGGCTTAAGTGATTGGTCTCCCATCTACTATATAGGAGATCCAGGATTGGATTCCTGGGGCCTCCTGGTGTAAGGCAAGCTGGCTCCTCTGGTGAGCTGACCCAAGTGGAAAGCTGGCCCATGCAGGAGTGCTAGCCCACATGGAGTGCTTGCCCGCACGGAGAGCTAGCACAGCATGATGATGCAACAAAAAGAGACACAGAGGAGAGACAATGAGAGACTCAGAAAACCAGGGAGCTGAGGTGGCGCAAGAGATTGAGCGCCTCTTTCCCGCTCTGGAAGGTCCCAGGATCGGCTCCTGGTGCTGCCTAAAGTGAAGACAAGCAGACACAGAAGAACACACAGAGAACAAGTGAAAAAACAATGAGGGGGGTAGGGGAGAAATAAATAAATAATTTCTTTTAAAAACAACAACAACAACAAAACATAATATGTTCAATACCTAAACTATTTTCTCTCCAAACTTTCTCCTGTTTTCCTAATTCCCATCACAGTGAATGGCACTATTATCTACCCAATCACTTAGGTTAGATACCTGTGGCAAATCTTATATTTGTTCCTTTTACTCAGTCTCCTGACCTCCCTCCACCCTACCACTTCTCCTTACATAGTCACATAAAGTTACCAAGGGTTTTTATATTCTATACCTGCAGTTACTCTCAATTTCACAAGTCATATGCATATTCTAGGCTATTAGGCCCACCACAATTGTTGTAACAATCCCCCGACTGGTCTTCTTGTCTCTTACACACCCCCTCTAATCCATCTCCCACATTTCTACCAATAAAATGGAAATGCAAACATGTTTTTCATGATAAAATGCAAAATTCTTTGCTTAGCACAACAGGCCCTTCATACTCTGTTCACGGACCATTTCTCTAGCCTAATCACCTTCCAATTTCTTTTACCCTCACAAACTGGGCTCCAACTACATAAAGCTAGTTGTAGGTCCTCAACCCACCATGCTCTTTTACATTTCTAATTTTTCACATGTGCTGTTCTCTCTATATGAAATACCCTTCTCTACTTAGTTATTCTTTCCCTGGCAATTCCTCTTGGACATCCAGTCTGATTCAGAAGTCTTCCCTCTATGTTTCCATAATGCTTAACAAATGGTCTCTAATTATTGATTTACTTTTCTATTCTTCTAATACTTGGTATAATCTTAGGACAGGGACCGCATTTTACTTGACTTTGGGTCTAGTACCCTTTATCATTTTGTTTACCAGTACCATTTCTTTTACTGAATGATTTATTAATGGAAACTATATCATCCTATGGAAATAAGTAAAAGAAGCTAAAGAGGAAGTTTATCAGTTCTCAATTATGCCTTCATATTTAGGATAAAGAACTTCCCTTTCAAAATATAATCCAAAGCATAAACCTAAGAAGATATAGTCTTGCTTTAAAGTTGACTATCTTTCTGGTTCATACTTTCATTTTATCTTTGGGCAAGGAAGGAAAAGATAATTATGTAGTTTGATTTTTAAAGCTTTTTCTTCAAACTGAACAAACTTGAAATATCAGCATAGATATAACTTTCAAATAATATAATCTGCCATAAAACCCAATTCATTATTATTTTATTTCCAAAATTGAGTCATGAAATTCCTTCTCTTCTCTCAAAACACCCATTGACATTAAATAAGAACTTTTTACTCTATCTCCTAAATATCACTTCAGTGTTTAATTCTGTTCTTTTGTCCTGCCACTCTTTTTTCATCTTTTCTTGGCATTCTCACTTCCAGTCTCTCCTCAAACCTCACCTACTACCCCAAGAAGGCATGTATCTTATATTCAACACTGGTGGCAGTTTTCTTTATAAGACACAAATTTATTTGCCTCAATGGCTTTTTGTTAGTTACACTAAGAAATTCAAACACTGGATTGACTTAAATTTTACATCACAACCTACTACTACAGTCTCATTTCCTACTACTCCTTTAACTCTAACTATGCTTAGTGTCCAGGAACCATGAAAGCTCTTTCATACCTCCAAGCCTTTGCCTATGACAACTTCTCTCCTGGAAAGCACATTTCTCTGTGTCCTGTTCCCATCTATGTGATTTTTACTCATCCTTCATGTTCATTTCAAACACTGTTGTATCTTAGAAGTTTTCCTTGATTTCTCCAGACAGAGGTAGTCACTTCTACATCTGTGCTCCTGGAGAACTGTCTACAAAACTTTATCAGAATATTTGCTTAAGTTTATTTATTTTTTTAAAATAAGTATATATTTCCTAACATTATAAGTTTAAAAAATAAATTGGATCTATTACATCTTTACATCCTCTGAACATTCCATAGAACTTGGCACATATGAAGCTCTTGATAAATGTTTCTTGAATGAAGTGAAAGAATGACTCTCTTACTACAGATGTTTCCTCACTAGAAGAGTCACCATGAAGAACATGTTTTGGGAAAAGAGAGCCTAATTATGCCAGGTGCGGAAAAAAAAAAAAAACCATAGTAATTAGGTTCAAAAAGCTAATGGCAACCACAGTGATAGTAACCCCCAAACCTACCGCTAAAGTAAAATATTAGACAAGATGTAGCAGGATAGAAAAAGAGGGAAGTGGGGAAAAGCTGTATTTCATTGTGACACTGTTTAGAAGATACATGCCAAGCTATGTATATGAAGGTTAATGATGAACCTCAGTAGCATTTTACCTAAATATTTCTTTCTATAGCAATTGTCAACTCCTACTTCATACAGTCAATTCCCATTAAGCATGTTAACAAATGAAAAAAGCAATTAAGGATAATCTCAAAATGTTATTACAATACATCTAGAAAATATACAGTGTGAAATGGCATTAATATAAATTTATGTGGTTAAAACTATATCCAATATTTAAGAACAAATTTTGGGGTCTACAAATGATATCAAAACCTTCCTTCAACCTCCACTCCTCCTTGGTTTTGTTCGCTGCTCTATCCAGTGCCCCAGTCTCTTTTCACACTTTCCCCCACTCTGTTCCAGCATCAGGACCACCTGTAAAGGGCCTAAGCTTTGTCAAGGGCTAAGGAATCTTGGAAATGGAACTCATTCTGAGGCCTCAACAGTTGAGAAGACGTGTTACCCCTCCAACCCTCCAAATACAGAACTGATTTAATTTTTTGTCAGCTTTAATTCTCTGATAAATCTGCCATCAGAAAATTGAATGTTGATTATAATTATTTATATACACCTTATCTCCCCTATAAACCATATAGGTTCTTTTAGGAGAGACTCTATTTCTTATGCATATGTATATGCACCACAATGTTCCATAAATAACTGAATGCAAAATGAATTAATCAGTGAATCCGCACACATATAATCCAATCAAATGTCAGAACTGCAATGGTAGAACAATACATGGAAAAACTAATAGTACTGCATAAGGTATCTTTGGGAAGGTCTGGCTTACCATCAAGCTCCATTAGCTCCCTGCCTCAAGCCACCTCTAAAACCAACGATTTAAACAAAAACAATGTGCTTCGTAGGCAAAAGAAACCTCATTATAGGTTAATTAGATCTTCTGCAGAAACAGAGAAATATTGGACTGATTTTTGACAAAAATGTTTAGTTTTACTATATCATTTCATCAATTTTACGTTTAGTCAATGTCTAATTCTCCCATGTTAAAAGAATTTTTAAAGGAGTCTTATGTAAAGTTTAAAAATCTTCACTGAAGATGACTAGCATTTCAAAGGTGTCTAAGTAAATGTAAGAGAAGTAAAGGAAGCCAAATGATTTGCAGGACCAGAATTTCTCTAATGCCTAAGTTAATTCTGATAAGTAACATAACTTTACAATTTTAACCTCTATGCTCTAACCCTCATAAGCCCAGGTAATGCATGCTTACAATAACTAATTTACTAAGACTTGAAACACAGACAGGTTTTCAAAGAAGTTACTAATAATGATAACAATACCAAAATAAATGGACTCAATTATGGCAAATAGAATTCAATTTGTTTCTTTAGATTATATAAACTATCCTTAATACAAGGGAAAGCATCAATTATTCAGGATAGTTTTAAATTAAAAAAAATATATTCCAACTTAACAACAAATAATATCCAGCTGCCCAATAAACACTGTCCTACAGTATGTACAATACAAAAAAAAAACCTGAAAAAATCCTCGAACTGTCTGTAAGTCACTAAATGAATATGTATACTTTAAAAGTGCCCACCATGATGCCCAAATACACCATTTAATATTGGTCAAACCTTTACTGTCCTGAATGAAAAAATATATAAATGTACCAATATGTTAAGATTTATGCATGTATTTGAATGGATAATAAAACCAATCAGTGTAAAAATATAATTAGTAGGACAAGAAGACAGACTCTCCAAATCTAAAGAACTGAAATACATGACTTTCCCTTTGTAAGGCTGATTTACTAACATTAATTTTTCTTGAATAGAGATTATCAATCAATAAACCTTAGGGGCTGCCTTCCTGCATTTCACTGTGTACTGTGAGGATTAAGATATCTTGCTTGGGTTTTGATTTTTGCGGAGGGAGGTAGTGTTGATATCTAATTTTGGTTAAATTGTTTCCACACATGTAGAAAGCAACATAAGTAATTTCACAGATAAGTTACAAGACAGATTGGAGAAATTTTAACTCGCATCACCAAGCATTTACTTAAGAGAGATGCAAAAGTATGCAAATAACCAACTCATTCTTTCTGGAAACCTTTAGATTTATGTGGAACCATCTCTAACAGTTTGGTGCAGCCAAACATAATTATAAAAGACTAGTATGTACTAACACTGTGATGATACTGAAAAGAAGAAAATAAATAGTACCACCTTCCTTTGGTATATTTAATGTCAGTTGCCATTACTTATATTAATTTCAAACACATGTTATCAGAAATAATTTGAAAATGTTACAAAAACTCAACCTAGCTTGTTTGCAAAGTATCCCAATTCATTTCAAGTCCAGAAGAAGATAATCCCATAGAAAGCTTATGTGATCTAAAATTGTTTTAAATAGAATACAATTTTATCTTCAGATTGAAGGGTGAAGGGAACTATTACCCATTAAAAAAAAAAAGTAGTACAGGGTGAATGAAAATTGTGAATGCCATTTCTACCCACCATGGTGACTCATGACCTGCCCAGCAGCCTCCATGTTGACATTCTGGAGATAGTTGTGGCAGCGTTCCTTGTGCTCCTCCAGTGAACTGCGCTGCTTGTAGCTTCGTCCACAGTAGTTGCACTTGTGAGGTTTACCCACTGTGAAGAGAACTCAGGGTTAGTGTGCTGTCAGTCTCAGCCTAAGCAAAATTAATAGCCAATTTTCCAAGTCTGGAGGAAGCATTCCTATGCTTTTCAGACTTAATCTCTTCCTCCTCCAAACTTCGAGTTAGGTAAGAAAGACAATAAATTTCTACCAAATCTGAAATACAGCAAAAAGATAGGCAGATCATACCTCTGGCAATAGAGAGAATACTGAATCAAATTCATGCTCTGACTATATCCCAAACTATGAGGGACTGATGATTGATCTTCAAATTATATGGTTTGTAACACATTTACTCTATCTCACAGCTTTGACTCATTGAAGAGACAAACTAGGAGTGTCCTAGATACATGATAAAAATGCTTTCTTTCTTTCTTTCTTTTTTTTTTTTTTTTTTGGTAAGTGCAGGGAATTTTACTGAAGAAAAACGAAAATGTAATAACTGGAAATGCCAGTGTTTAATATAAAGAAATCATTCATGGGTACCAAGAAATTTAAAAAGCATTCAAGTGATGAGACAAAATACAGATAAAAGTAGAGAGTTTCTCTTTTCTTTCCATCTTGGTAATAACACATACGCAAAATTTTTGAGGAAGCTATAAGTAGATTCTCCCTCATCAGCACTGCTCTTCTCATACCAAGAATTAATCTACTAGGTGCTTTGACTCAGGATTATTAACACTAACTACAGAAGCCTTAAATATTTGGTTTCACAATGATGGTGATATTTTCCAACACATCTCTTATTCAGAAAATGAATTATTCTCTAATAGCCAGAAAGCCATTATCTCAGTATATCTGGTAAATACTATGATGCCCACACACCGTTAAAATTTTTTATTAAAAAGAAAAAAAAGTCACCTGTATGGAAAGAGGCATTAATTTAAAGTATGACTATTATAAGAATATCACAGAGTGCTTTGATTCTTGGTTTTGAATTGGTATAGAACAACATAAAACACAAGGTAGTCTGTGCTAAAACTCTCAGTAGTAAAGCAAGATAAGAATCAGGCCAATGTTTCTTACTGGGTTCCCATAGGAATCATTTAGTTTTGCTCAGAGAACAGACAACTCTTTCTTCTGGCATCCCTAGTGTTAGAGATAGCATCCTAACTCCAGTCACCTCACAAACCCGTGCTGTGCCACTGTCTACAAGAGGAACAGAAACCCTGTAATAGTGCAAGGTATTCATAGCTGCCTAAAAGCTTCACTACATTGATTCAACAATTTTTTTATATTGTACTTGAGTTTTACATAAACTAAAATGATTAATCATTTTTTTGAAATTATCTTAAAAAATAAAAGCTCTTCAAGGCATGATTAGTCATTTTTGAAAATACTAGGCAAAATTGTTTATCTCTAGTTTTCAGAACTAAGAAATTCCGGGAAGTAGAACCCAGGTAGCTATGTATACTGCATAGAGTATAAATCACTATGTGACATCATAGAAAAGTACAAGAAAACATTTTTAGCCAAAAACATTTAGGGTAAATAATATAAATATATTTATACATACTTGCAATCTAAGACATGTATTACAATAAACTGTTGTTATTAGGCTATTGCCACTACTGAATTGTGGGTTATTTGTGCTGTTTCTGTAGAATTAGTGATGAATTTTCACTGAACAAGTCAACTAACCAATTAATATGTATTAAGCACTTACATTGTAGTTACTAGCCCATTGCAAAATAGCGCAGTCATCTTCCATCTTCCCCTGGATTAGTCTTTTGCATTGTGACCTACACTTTCGTTTTACTGTGAACATATCTTCCTATACTTTCTTCTACTTATTTCTATAAGCAATCTTTAAACCTTCTCAATTTAATTGAAACATGGTTTCCTTTCACACCCCCTCCCCTCCCCCGTGGCTCACAACCCTCTATAAACTCCTGACTCACCTGATAAGAAGGAAAAGACAGTATATTTTTGCTGCTTTCAGCTCATTATTTTACAACTCTCATTTTTTAAGTCTATGCTTTATGTCAACTCCTCCTACTTTGTCATCTATTTATTTTAAAACATTACTCCTTCCTCTTCATCCCATACTTCTTGGTGAGTACAATAGGGATTTCAGTAATTGTTCTAAAAGTATAACTTCAATTTTTCCAAATTTTCATCTCCATAATCCACATACTTAGTAACATGTTGGATTTTGATATCTCTTATAACTTCTATCTCCAAGAAATTTTCTCTAGGAATGCCCCCCCCCTTATCCTTCTACCTTTCTTATTTGCTCAATACATATTTTAAAAAGCCTACTATGTACTAACACTGTGATAAAACTAGAATGTAAAGTGGAAAACAAATTCTCATGGCTCCTGTACTCATGCAATTGACAGTTTGGTGAGGAAGATAGACATTTAATTAATATACAAGCAATATATTACAAATTGTCTTAAGTTCTACAAAGCAAAATAATGGTATGCTAATATAACATGGAGAACATAATTTAGTTTGCCAAAGTTAGAACAGAAGGTATGTCTGAGGCAGGAACATTTAGGTTGATGACTAAAGGAGAAATAGAAGTTAGCCAGACAATGGCAGAGAGAGAGAGAGAGAGAAAGAGAGTTATTTAAGGACTTCTAGGAACTGTCATCTCTATTTGCTCTCACATAGGTTAGCTCCGTCAAAGTCTGCCTTACTATTCTTTTAGATATTGTTTTCAAAGATCACCAACAATGTCTGCCAAACATAATGGCTCTACTATACCCACAAGAACATTTCCTATCAAATCTTTGGTATTATTTCTTAAAAAATCAAGTTTATGAAAATATTGTCTATATTTACTGCCTATACACAACGAGTTGATCTGTATTATATGTATATTTATAAAATATATAAATAGGAGCTAATATACATAACATATTCATAGAAAAAGACCTAAGTACATTTTGCTTTTATTTTTATAATGGTCATTATTTTCATTATCATTGTACAATCTTACCATCTGATATACCCTTTATTCTAATATTACTGACACTTTTTTGTGTGCAAATTATCTATAGTCTCAGAATCACTACATCAAGTGGACTTTCTCAATTCTATTTCTTGGTCACTACAAAATCTTCTGTTTCTTTAATATCCTCTTTTAGCTTCTAGGTTGCCAGATTCGGTTTCCAACCTTCACTGATTTCTCAGCCTCTTCCTACGTATAAATGTATTCATTCCATCAGATTTTGTTACAACACTATTCTCCCTCATTTTTCTCTAGATTAAGATCTCATTTCTATGAAACATCCACATAATGCCTGGAATAATTTCCTGTGCTTATAAGCTCCTACTCATCATTTAAACCTTTTAAAAATGATCATGGTGAAGCCTTTCCACATAACCGAGACAAAGAGCATTAGGATGCAACCTTCTCCTTTGGGATGTGATGACACTCTGTTCTGTTGATATACTACTTAGGATAATTCCATTGTAATTACTTGGAATCTATTTCCCAACTCCAGATAAAGCTCCATAAGGCCAAAGATCATGTTTTACTCAGTTTTGAATTAATAATGCTTATGGAAGGTATAGGAGACGCTCAATATATATTTTCTGAATGAATGCACTTCAACCCATACTTCCGAGTGCCCACTTAGTAATACCTCAGGAATATCACCCTGAAATCCAAAATTCAGGATATCCAAAACGATCTTCTTCCACGAAACTACCTCTTTATTCTGACTACCCTTTTGTGCTAGTGTTAATACTGTTCTAATAATCCAGACTCATAGCAATGCAGTCTTCCTTTAGAAATGTGAAGATTTTGTTCCATTGAAATACTGCTATAGTTGATTTTTATTTATTTATTTATTTATTTATTTTTTTAATTTATTTTATTACATATCTCCCCTTCCCCCCCGTTGCGGCGACGCGCCGAGACTTGGTCACTGCGCAGGCGCGGCTTTCCCCGCTTGTGGGCGGCTTCTGCTTCCATCACGGCCGGCTTTTCAGTTCGCGGGTGGCTGGCTGCGCTCGA
>PVKH010001232.1:0-31489 GCA_004027955.1 Chaetophractus vellerosus | reverse complement strand
ATGTAATAAAATAAATCTTAAAAAAAAAAAACAACAAAAACTACGTAGATGCTTAAGCACCAACTTCTTAAGATTTTTGAACCTGTGGGACTTCAGATTTGTATTTTGAGGGGAATACTGCTTTAAGGGAAGCCAATGTTCTTTAGAAATGCTTTTTTCCCCCTAAATCTATCAGTGACTATATAAATTTATGTTTTAAAAAAAAATGACAATACCCTTGAGAATAATTAAGCTGAATACTACAGATTCTTACAGAATGGTAAAACTACCGAGTAAGAGTAAAAATGCTATTTTTATTTTTCTTTCATTTTAGTGGGCAGAATGATTTTTAGAGGGGCATTGAAATGATTTTTGATAAAGATGTTCAAAAGCACCAAAAAACATTTAAAAACAATGCTTAAATTAGTAACAAATACCCATTTTCTGACCGTGGTATTTTGTAGTAATCTTCCTTGGAAAGTAATATACTGGCAATAAGGAGCAAAGATTGAGAACAAATAAACTATAATCCTGATAGATGTTTATTTATCAAATCTCATTAGTGGAGTCTTCGACCGGCTTTTAAAATAAAAGCAGTTTCATTATACAGGCATACTTGGCAGATCACATAAGTACAGAAAACGTTTCTCAAAGATTTTTAAAATGGGGCAACATGGGTCAGCATTTGATACATGAATATAATACACATATTGAAAATCTTCCCAAACATCATAAAAACTTGGAGGTAATTTGTATAACTTGAAATGTCTTCATTTTAAAATGTTATGCTCAAAAAGGGACTTGTTATCAAGAACAGAAAAGTGGCATTTCCTTTGACAGTACAATTTACAACATAACTTGCTTTTGATGTTACATTAAGTAAATTACACTTCAAGCTCCAGAGTATGTGGGGCATAAAACCTGATTAAAGTTTTATACAATCCTAATGTTTCTTTTCGATATTCTCAGATTCAGTCTAATCATCCAAGAAAAAATAGTTTCCACTCTTCTTTTGTTCTACATCCTAGAAAATGAAATAGACAAACAGCAGAAATCAGGAACAACATTCTTCTATGTAGAGGTAGACTTTGACCCAAGGTGTTACTAAAGGTGTTTACAACAACCTTTGGGGGCCGGCTGGATAGCCCAGTGGATAGGGTGCCGGCATACCACATGGGAGGCCCCGGGTTCGGTTCCCGGGGACCTCTCCTAGCGGGCAGACCGCCTTGAGAATGGCAAGCCGCCATGGGTGGGCCAGAGCCGCCGTGGGCAGGGCAAAAAGCTGCCACGGACAGGGCAAAAGTCACCATGGGCAGGGCAGGTTGCCCGCGAATGGAACGCAGCCAGGCACCCGCGAACTCAGAGCTGGCCGTGAATGGAAGCAGAAGCCGCCCACAAGCGGGGAAAGCCGCGCCTGTGCAGTGACCAGTCTCGGCGTGTCGCCGGAGCAGGGGGTGGGGAGATATGTAATAAAATAAATCTTTAAAAAACAAAACAAAACAAAAAAACAACCTTTGTACAATCTCCTAAGTACCATCTACTTCTGCATATTCCTGGTCCAATACTTAAAGGCAAGTGGACTACCTCCACCTCCGCCCGAAGGCGAAATAGCACTACTACTAGAATACCTCACTTCCTCCAACTCAAGCAAAGCTACTTTACCCAAAATGCTTAATTCACACATATCAAATTTTGCTATGTATTGTAAGTTTCTGGGAAAACTACCAAATTCCATTTTCATCATTTCACCTTAAGTACCTGGCCCGAAAGCTAATATATTGTCAGTTTGAGAGATGCCTATTACCCAAAATGTATGTAAAAACAGTACTGTTTATAGATTGGTCAGTAATGATCCATCTACCTACTTGCCTAAATCTTAATAGGATTAAGGTGTGACTGTCTAAGGTGAGTGGGCATACAGATATGATTAACAGGCCTATCTAGTGACTGAACCATGAGTCTCTACCCCCAAAATAGTAATATGAAGTGTTAATGCTTCGGAAGAAATTCTTGGGAACATTAAGGTGTACATAGTATGCGTTCGAGAATTGAGCTTCTCTTTTCTGCTTAAAATGCTTTTTGTTACTGAGGAAACTCCTGAATGCTAAGACAAAACTTGTCATTTTGTTATCCTGGCAAAGGAGTAACAATCGTTTATAAACAAAAAACACAGCAAAGGCCTAAGGTATTAAGACATTGTGTTAGGTGCTTAAGAATACAATGTGAGTAAAATGACCTTGTCTTTGCCTTCCAAAAGCTCACAGTTGAGTAGCAAAGCTAGAGGAGTATAAATCTGAAAATAATAAAGTACTACAGTACAGGTATAACATACTTCTAAACGTTCTAAGTATTAAGGATGATGGGTAGAGGGCCATGAAATGTAAACAGCTTTCTAAGTAGCACTGCAGGGAATATTAAGAATGGTAGAAATGGCTTTTAGTGTTTATTGACTTTTTCTTTTTTTGAATAACCAAAAGAAATTTTTGTCTTTTAAAAAATATTCACATGGGGCCGGCTCGATAGCCCAGTGGATAGGGCGCCGGCATACCACATAGGAGGCCCCGGGTTCGTTTCCCGGGGACCTCTCCTAGCGGGCAGACCGCCTTGAGAATGGCAAGCCGCCATGGGTGGGCCAGAGCCGCCGTGGGCAGGGCAAGAAGCTGCCACGGACAGGGCAAGAGCCGCCACAGGCAGGGCAGGTCGCCCGCGAATGGAGCGCAGCCAGCCACCCGCGAACTGAAAGCCCGCCGTGAACGGACGCAGAGACCGCCCACAAGCGGGGAAAGCCACGCCTGCGCAGTGACCACTCTCAGCGCGTCGCCGCAGCGGGGGGAAGGGGAGATATGTAATAAAATAAATAAATCTTTAAAAAAAAAAAAAATATTCACAACTACATCAAGGGTAGTGTACACAATTACTTATCACAATTGCTGCCTAGCAGACTGAAATATGCCTCTCAAATATTAAAATGTGAAAAAAATACGCATCTTGGAATTTATGAAATATCACATATGCATTTTTAAAGAGCCTTCCAATGTGAAAAATGCCTTTCAATCAATTGTTTAACACTGAATAGAAGTTATCCATGATTTAAGATAGTTTTTCTGCCATACCTTAATTGAATTGAGTTTGTTTATTCTTGGCCTATAGTTGTTTGGATCTCTTCTGAATGTAATTTCAAGCTGAGACAAAAATTTATTCATGCCCGCCAAAAGGGTTTGAGGACTAGGAAAAGAAAAAATACCAACTGTGATTAAATTTTACCCTCCAAATATAACTATCTTTTAAGATGAAGAGTATTAAGAATTCCTGTTCCCTCTAGCTCCACAATTATAAATCAATTGCATAACAGTATAATCACAGCATATGATAAATTCTGTATTTAAAAATGTCTTTGCTCTGGACTATACTTTGCTTGGCTATAATATTTTTGTGCAAAACATAAACACAGTTCAATCTGTGTTTCTAGTATGGAAAAAGATACATCAAAAAATTTTTTATGCTTTATTCATTGTTCTCACTTAAGCTAGTTCTTAAATAATGCTAAAATCAGCTCATATATGTGAAACATTTTAAGAATCTGTAAATGCAAAGTGAAAATAATTATTTGAATAAATAAACCATATATTCCAAGAAATTCCGCTAACTCTTAAAGAAATATGTAATTCTCAATAGCTGTTATAACACATTTAAAATGAAAACAAAGGATTTCTGGGAAGAAACTCAGTAAAGTACTTTTATTTCCTGGATTACTCTAGCAGCAATTCCATTCTCCACCTCCCCAACACCAGAAAAGATTACATGTTGGAACTGCATGAAATTGTTGTTTTTATAGATCAAAAATGGTTGAATATTTAATTTCATATAATTCAACCTAATTCAAGATTTTAGCACTAAAGTTATAAGAAATTTCCAACAAACTGATTTGAGTGTTTAGCTTCTCTATATCACAAGTGCTCTCAATTAGGCTAAGGGAAATTTGGGGGGAAGAATTTTTAACTCTGATACAGATCAATACCAGATATTTGGAATCTATGCTGAGCTCTACCAGTCTAAGTTGGGCAAATCACGTAACTTTCTTCAACAGGTACTAAAATCAGTGGTTTTCAATGAACTGTCTACAAAAAAACAAAATCCTAATGAATCTTATTTGGAAATCCAAATAATGAAGCAGATAAAAGCTAAGATTAAAAGAAAAGGTGAGGGGCCCAGATCTCTGCATGCTTATCCCCCTGGCCTAGGGGTTCTAAAATATTGTCTGAAAGCTACTATTCTACAGTCTCATTCAGTATTCAATATGAATGATCTTGGGAATCACAGAACCATGTCTAGAATTTCTGGTTCTCTCTTTTTTACAAATTAAAGTATGACTTCAATGATTATAATTTTATTGGAAAAATTTAAATGTAACAATTTTCTAATTGTTAGAAATTATAATTAGCTTTGCACATTTAAAAAAAGTAATTTTACCTGTTCGCAACAGTGTTTTTAGATGGAACACCATCAAAAACGATGACTCGATCTGCTAGATAGGTGGCCATGATGAAGTCATGTTCCACAACAAAGGCTGTCTTTTTCGCATGGAGTATGAAACTAAAACAAGACAATTTTGGAGTTTCTTATAATAGCTTATCATAAAACAATTAAATGCTATATTAAGCATTCTTATATGCCAGTACACATACCCAAAAGAAATACTTGTATGGCCAAGACATTTACCGTTTGACAACTCTAGCTGCCATCAATCTTTGCTCAGAATCCAAATATGCAGATGGTTCATCAATTAAATAGACATCAGCAGGTTTGCCCAAACAAAGAGCTAAAGCTACTCGCTGCAGTTCACCACCAGATAATGTCTGCACCTATTTGGAGAAGAAGTTTAGTGAACCATGTTGAGGCACCAAAGTTTAAAAAACAAAAATAGGGGCCAGCTGGATAGCCCAGTGGATAGGGCGCCGGCATACCACATGGGAGGCCCCGGGTTCGGTTCCCGGGGACCTCTCCTAGCAGGCAGACTGCCTTGAGAATGGCAAGCCGCCATGGGTGGGCCAGAGCCGCCGTGGGCAGGGTAAAAAGCTGCCACAGACAGGGCAAAGCCGCCACGGGCAGGGCAGGTCGCCCATGAATGGAGCGCAGCCAGCCACCCGCGAACTCAGAGCTGGCCGTGAATGGAAGCAGAAGCTGCCCACAAGCGGGGAAAGCCGTGCCTGCGCAGTGACCAGTCTCGGCGCGTCGCCGGAGCAGGGGGTGGGGAGATATGTAATAAAATAAATAAATCTTTAAAAAAACAAACAAACAAACAAAAAACCAAAAATAATTATTTTAGAGTACCTCTTGGTCGATGATGTTTTCAATTTGCAGAGGCTTCATTACATCAGTCACAAACTGTGGATGAGTATAAGCATCTCTTATCTTTTCATGTAGTAACTGGCGTACACTTCCCTATTTTGAATGGGGGAAAAAAAAAGGCATTGCAATGTTAACATTTCAGTACAGAACTCTTCTAAAGCTCCAGAGCAAAAGTATACCAATTTGCCAACAAAAGATTCACACAGTGCCAACATGTGTTATCTTTTTGAATGCAGATTTTAGCCATCCTAGTGATGCGAAGTGGTATCTTATTGTGGTTTAATTTGCATTTCATTAATGACTTAATGAGACTGAAAAATCATACAGAAAGTAGAGTTGATGGATACCACCCCCACCCCCATTATTAACACCTTGCATTAGCTTTACCAATTTTTAAATTGAGTTGTGAGAGTTTATAAATTCCAGATACAAATTTCATATTAGGTATACAATTTGCAAATATTTTCTCCCACTCTGTGGGTTGCATTCCCACACTCTTGAAGGTATCATTTGCAGCACAAAAACCATCAGGTTTTTAAAAGTTTATTTTGGAAAAAGATGCCAAGCAGATCTTAAAAACATTCCTTCTAGCAGTAGAAATCAACCAAGGACTGTAGACTTAATACTCTCCCTAGCCACTTTCAATAAAACAGTACAGAATCTAATTAGGAGAAGAATTTTGATAACAGTAAAGGACTAAAGCTGTAGGCATATACATAAACTTTCTCTAATGACCAAATAACAGAGCAACTCACAGTTGATTTGGGACTGATCTTCTGTGGCTTGTAACTGACATTTAGAACTGGTACTTCTCCTGCAAATTAATGCAAATAAGAAAGACAATGAAAACTGCCCAGATATTCAAAGTTTACCATATGGAACAGAGTGAAAATATTCAACATTACAACAGTACCTCCTTCATCAGGTTTAAGTCTTCCAGCAAGCATTCTGATAAATGTTGTTTTACCAGTACCTGGCAACACAATATAGAACATATTGACCTGAAGGATGCTTCACAGCTAAGAGTAAATCACTATGTCCTACTTGGTTTTAACTGAGAAATTTGTTTTTAAGATACAGACACTACTGAATTCTGAAGGTTATAGAGAAAAAAAAAAACAGACTTTCATGGTTCACTTTTCAAGTGCCATGCTAAGCTAATTAGGAGGAATAAAGAGTAGCTAATGCTTATAATGACCATTTTAATAAATGGTGAGTCCACAGAGCATGATGTAAGCAAGTCTAAATTTAGAATTAAAAATACTTATTCAGCGAAAATATCAATGCACACAATTGGTAAGATAGTGTAGGCTGTTTTTTGTTTTTGATAGTTTACCATCATTTTAAAGATCACTTACATGAAATCGTTAAATTAATTGTAATGTGATTCAAAATTCCTATGTTAAACACTAATAATGCCATACCTGTGTATAAAAATTTCTTCTACAGTAGTTTTATAAGCTGTAAGATTACCGTACAAATTTAAATTTTATAAAAACCCTGAGAGCAATACCACATATCTGGTGGTCAGAGTCACCTCACAGCTACAGGTATGATGTCAAACTAATATAAAAAATGCTGGTAATACCGCTCTTTCCATTATTTACAAAGGTAGAATAACCTGATTTAAAAATAAGGAATCTCCAAATAGAGATGAGCAAGGAATGCTCCCAGCTGTATAATTAAGTTAGTTTTTCACAGAATAATTAAAACTATTAATTATTACAACTGGATAAAAAGAATTTCAAGTATCACAAAATAAGCAAAACTTACCATTTTCCCCCAGCATCACCATAATTTCAGAATCTGTAAACTCTCCAGCTACAATTGCTAGCTCAAATTCTCCCATCTTTTTCTTCATTCCTGGATATTTATACATACACATCTTTTTAACTTCTTCTTCATTTGCTGTCTCAGCCACTTTAAAAACAAGTGATGCATCTCTGAACCTCAAGTTTTCTGTTGGAACGTAGCCATCCAAAAAAATGTTTATGCCTGTTAGAAAGTCATTATGAAGAAGTTAGTTAAGCTCAGAGACTAAAATTTTCAACAGAAAAATTAATTATATAAAAGCAAAAAACTGGGCTCTTAGGGATCCACATATGGATTTTAAATCTCTGGATTTTTGAGAACATGCAGGTCTGCATACAATGAAGGGACAACATGATGTATCATGCTGTCAATGCATGTTTCAATAGCTTGTGCATATATATGTGTGCATATATATTACATGCCTAATACTAAATCTTTTCATTTTGACACATGACTTTTACATAAGATTTTTACAGCAGGTTTTATGTAAAAGGTTGTGCAAATTTAGCATACCATTTGTTTTATTTTTAAATCAAAAACTGCAATTGTTTTAAAAAAATGACAACTAGGTAAGAAAGGAATATTTTCATAGATTGACAAAATCACTAGTTTGAGGGATAATTTAAAAAATAAACTATGTGAGCTATAAGTATTCAATGTTCACATGGTAGTTAACCATATACTTTGAAGTTAGATTTTTTGCATTTTTCTTCAAATTAATTTTGCAGGTTCATAATAAATTGAATAATTAGCTAAAATGTCATTTAACATTTCTTTTGGCATTACTGTACAAAGCAAGCATCATTAAACATTCTGATAACTGAAAGTAAACCAACACATAGTTTAATAGAATCCTTCCCTACTAAAACTGTAAAATCCATGGTGGCAGGGTCTTTATCTTGCTTCCTCCCATAGTCTCAGCCTAGAACATAGGTGTTCAATAAATATTTGAACAAAATAAGCATTTGACTTTGGATTGTAAACTATTTTAAATCTATTACTGTGAGGCTAAAAAAGCCAAAAATTAAATAAAAAACTTGAAGGAACCTTATTGGCCATTTAATCCAAGTGCCTAATTTATCACGTGTAGCCGTTTGATGTAATTATGAATTCCAAAAATTGATATTGAATCATGCTTGTAAACTGATCTGTTCTTCTGGGCATGATTAGGTTATGAGTAGGGCGTTGAGCCCCGCCCCTTGGTGGGTGTGGTCTCAAGTATAAAAGGCAAGGCAAAAGACAGGGAGCAGATTTGAGAAGCAGTTTTGATGTTGGAGCTTTGATGTTGGATAGAAGGCTCTGGGAGAAAAGAAGAGAAGTGAGCCGTTTGCCTGATAGTCTACAGCTGGCCTTGTGGAGAGACGCAAAGCCTAGAGAGCCACATGGTCTATAGCTGAACTTGTGGAGGAAACAGAAGCTAAGCCCAGAGAGAAACGCAGCCCTGGGAAGAGAAGAACCCAGAAGTCTGAACCCTGGCAAACATTGGCAACTGTCTTGATCCAACACGTGGCAATGGACTTTGGTGAGGGAAGAAACTTATGCTTTGTGGCCTGGTAACTGTAAGCTTCTACCCCAAATAAATACCCTTTATAAAAACCAACCAATTAGTGGTATATTGCAAAGGCACCCCTTTGGCTGACTAATACATCACGTAAGGAAATCAAGCCTCTCTGACTTCCAGTCAAAAATCATAGCAAGTCACTCTTTACATTCCTATTGCAATACTTGTTTTCTGAATTAAAAAATGAGTACAGTGCAAATATTCTCACTGTCCTGATTCTGTGATAATCAGAGAAGCCTATACATTCTTTCTATTAGAAACCACGCATGTGTCCCCAGACCTAGTTTTATCCCCTAGGTCTGATTTTTAGAATGCTGGTGATAAACCAAGTCTGATTTATTATATGACCATCCTGTATGGGAAATGGCTGTAATTCTAGGTATTTTCGGTCAGCCTTAAGAGATATAACAACTGCAATAACTCTGAAAATAACCAGCGTTAATTTTGCAGTTATGTCTAAAGAAGGAAAATGTTATGATTACCAGTTGCTATTAAATGAATTGTAAAATTACTGTTTTATTTTCTAGGAAAATGAGTACAGGAGCGGATGTGGCTCAAGCAGTCTAGTGCCCACCTCCCACATGAGAGGTCCAGGTTCAGTTCCTGGTGCTTCCTGGGTTGGTGGGGGAGAGTACAAACTGTAAACTAATTGGTTTTACCATTCATAGAGAGCTTTTACATAAACAATTTTTAACAAATAAGGCACATTGAAAAAAATCCTCCAGGAACAATTACTTAAATGGGATAGCTTTTAGACATGGCATAACTAATCATGGAAGAATTATTGCCACATGCCCACATCCTTATGAAACTGACTCTAGAATTAGTGTATATTATAGAGAAGGTACTCAATAAATATTTTTTTTAACTGAAAATTAAAAAAAATAACTGATTCTGACATCATCTCTTAAGGCCAACTGGCAAGAAAACTGGACAGGTTGTAACCTCACAAATATTTCTTTAAAATATGAATCTGTTTATCTCAAACTCAGACATAGATTAAGTTATAGCAATCCCATCTCACATTTAATTAAAGTATTTATGTGCTTTCTATAAATTAGAAAGGCTACCACCACCTTTTAATTCAAATATATGATGTAGTACAAAGCTTTCTAAAAGAGCACTTTAGGTATTTAGAAAACTATCTTCATGAATATAAGATAGCTTTAAAAAAAAAAAGGCATGTCAACACTTTGGGAGCTATAAATACTACATTGATGCTACAGCAGTCAAAATACAAAACAAATTTTTAATACAGAAAAAAGTAGTGAAACTGCTAAAGCATTTTTGCCCACCCCAATAAAAAATTCTCAAAAAGAAATAAGCTTTGCACAAACTGACGTGTATACATTCTGTTAAGTGATTAAATTTCAAAAGACCACAGTAAAGGATAAATATTTACAGCAACATAAAACTACTTGAGTTTAAAAATAATACTTTAAAACACTGGAGTGGAAGAAAATGCCACATATGTAGAAACCGTTTTCAAGTTACCTTCTCTTACGCTAAAAGGCATTGTGACAACACCATATGCACTTGGTACACCATATAAACAGCAGATGAAGTCCGAGAGATAGTCTAATACACTTAGATCATGCTCCACCACAATGATATATCTGAAAATTGAAAGTTTTATTTTTAAATGTAACATAACATATACAAGTAACCTTAACTCTTATATAAGCTATTTCTCCTTACTACAGTTGTAAATTTCAGGAAAACAGATACTTTAAAAAATTAAGTGGAAAGACCATATAAAACAAAGCCATAAAATATTATCTTTGAATACGGCTCATTATCTAAGTCTTATTTAAAACTTTCCCTAAACTAAAAGGAAGAAAAAAACAACATGAAATAGTTTATGAGTATATGAAATAAATGTGCAATCTATATGAAGAACATATTTTAAAATAAACTTTACAAAATAGAAATAATTATAATAGATTTAATTCAGAGGAGCTTAAACTTTATTATGCTATTCAATGTATGCATTAAGCCTTTCCACTTGTCCTGTCTCATTTAGCGCTGGTATGGAATGCAGAGAGAAACAGGTGACAGAATCCTTCACCTGAGGACTTTCAATTTATCTGGGGAAGAAATAGATACGAAACAACAAAAAGACTAAATGGCAAAATATGTTCTACAGATAAGATAATATACACATAAATAGCACAGAATAGGTGAATAGTACATGTTTCCCCTAACTACCTCCAAACACGCTTATTTTTGCGCTTCTATTCTCTGTTCATTTTTGCTTTTTATTATTTGGCAATAACAAGGGATTAGTAAATGAAACTGTATAACTATCCAAAGGTTGTTTTCAGCTAAGATCCTAAAGCAGTGATAACTCTACAGCACTAATGAGGTATTCCTATTTGTTTATTTGAACAGTGTTGATTTGAATACATGTTGTCATCATAGTTGATTTTTCCATAAAACTTTTTACCTTCCACTCCCCAAGCTTTCATGCTTCAACATTCAATTTACATGAAAATGTCCTAGAATACTTAAGAAATTTCTCTACACGGTTAATCTATCATGTAACAAGGTGGATTGGGCCTATCTCCAATTAAGGTAGATATGCCTCTACTTGTTACAGAAGGGATTAATTATATATTACTATATACTATATTAATTTAGTTCAGTGGTTTACAACAGCAATGGCACACTCTGTTTGGCTGTATTTTTGGTTATCACCTTTAGGATGGCATTGCTGCCATTCAGTGGGCACAAGTCAGGAATGCTATATGCCCTGCAAAGCGTGGAACAGTCCCACATGACTTTCAAATGCCCTGCCAATCTAAACTGACTACAAATTAGAATAAAATTGAGAAGTTTTTACAAGTTAAGGAAAAAGTACAGTAATTTAGGTTATTATGGAGAAGGAAATTTAAATTGTATAAAGCCATTTTTATATTACTGAATAATTTATTCACTGTGCACATTCTGTTAATTCAATGCATTACAGCATTTCCTATCACAAATAGTTGAAGTTCGAGTAAAGCAATGGAGTTACTGCAAAAGCAATTAAACTGATTGAAAATGCACAGCAGAGAAGATATGAGAACCTATTTAATGAATTTAGAATGAAATATATATTTGTAAAATATTTCTGTAGTATGAGAAATTTATTGAAAAAATTTAGTCTACAATTAATTTCCAGTTGCCTGCTGATTTTCATTCTTACTGACAATATTCTCAGAGGCAATTTATAAAACCTCTTGTATTAGGGTCTCTTTTTCCAATCCATCCTCTACTCCTTGTTGTCTATTCAAACCTATGATCTCTAAGACCTTTGCATATTATTAATGACTGAATGTATGATGGAGATAAGCATCCTGTGATTTTTCTTTATCATCAATCTATCATTACATAAACATTATTTTAACCCTATTCCTATAAATATAACCCAACACATTGGCAAAAATGTCTTATTCCATCATTTTCTCCAATTTGTCAGGTTAAGTTGTTTTGACATGTTATCCTTAATACAAATAAGGCTCTTTCCCGCTCATAATATAGGAAAAAGTCTTGCGTAGCATTACTTCTTACACTAATTTTTACTCTAGGGTCAATCTAGATCTCTGCTATTTATTTCACTTCCCTATTCTTCCTATACAGAATAGCTCCTGATCGCTTTTTTTTTTTTTTTTTTAAAGATTTTGCTTTTATCCATTTTTAACACCCCCCCAACCCGTTTTGGCTGTTTTTTGTGTCCATTCGCTGGGCAATTCTCTGTGTCTGTTTCCTGCCCTCTCTTCTCATCCTTCTCCTCCTGTCTTCACCAGGATTTGATCCTGGGAACCTCTGATGTGGGAGAGAGGAGTTCTGCCACCTGTGCCACCTTAGTTCCTGGTTTTTCGGTGTGTCTCATCTTGGCTCTCCCTTTGTGTCACTCTCCTATTATGTCATCATCTTGCTGTGTGGCTCCGTGGGGCCTGGAGGCCCCCGTGCCTTCTATATTTTTCTTAAATTTTACTGGGAGGTCCTGGGGATCGAACCCAGGTCCCTCTGTATGGGAGATGGATGCCCATTTGAGCCACATCCACCCCAACTGCCTTTTATTTTTAAATTTTATTCACTGTAAGTGGTATGTGTACCTGATGACTTCATTATTTTCTAGTGTTATTTGCCTGCCTGAGCATTTATATATCGAAATACACATTATCTGGCTGCAAAGTATTTTCTTTTTAGTTCTTTTTATTACAGGTAAGACATTATTTGGTATCTAATCCAGATATCAATTAATTATATTATATATGGATTCATTTCAGTATAATAAAGGGCGTAAAATCTTTTTTTATAAAAAGGGCCTGGGTTGAGAACTACTGACTTAACTATTTGTGTATTCTTTCCAAGACTCTGGAAAACTAGATTTAACCAGATTATGAAGTTCTTGAAGTCTGGGACTACATTTTATACATCTGCATTCTGCAAAGAGCCTACCATAATGCTTATGCATATGTACGAAATAAAAATTATGGCTATCTGGTCTGGCCTGAGTAAGATGTATTTTTTTAATCAATGATAGAATATTCAAAGCGGGATTTACTGTTTATCCTCTGTAGCATTTGTGGTCCTTGAAATGAGTTTTTCATCAATTCTGAAATTTTCTCAGCCATGATCTTCATGGCTTTATTTTTCAGACTCCTATTAAGGTATATATAATGTTCTTGTTCCATTCCCCATATCTCTGAACTTCCCTCCTGTATTTCCACCTCATTTTTGCTCTGCTGTATTCTGCTAACTTCCAGAGATCAATTTTTCAATGGTCTAAAGCTCTTTTCTGCTGTTCCTAAAGTGTCTAATCTGACCAGTGAGTTTTCAATATCAATGACTATTCTTTTAATTTCTAAATATTTTTGTTTTTAACACTTACCAATTGCTATTTTGTAGCATCATACTCTTAGGGTTATGAACCCTATTTTATGTCTTCAATTATTTTAAATATTGATATTTTATTCTCTTTTCAGAATGCCACCTGAAGATCTTAGCAGTCTCATGCTTTCTGTTGTATCTGCTGACTAATTTGTAACTGGTTTCCTTTTGTAATTTGTTATCCTGGATTTGAGCTTCATAAGGCTTTACCTGTGTGATCAGGGTTGATACATATCCTTCCAGAGTAACTTTATATTTGCTTCTGCTATGTACCCATAGGGCTATACACTCCATGATCTTTTAAAATGTTAATTTCTCTGCTTGGAGGGTTCCTAAACTTCACTAGTTATATAAATTTCAACTCTATATCCATGTAAGGAGCTGGACCATGAATAGAGATTTGAAGGGGAGCCATCCTTCCATTCACAATGAGCTCAGTGAGAGAAAGACATATGCTTTCTTGACATCATGTGCTGACAGGCAATTATTATAGTTTGTTTCCAATTTCCCCTTTTGCTGAGAAAGTAGTCCTTTGATGGTCCTGGCATTTTATGTGTTAATCCTTGATTTTTGTGTTCAAGTGGGTATTAAAATCCATGATCGTATAGATACCAGCAACATCCCTCAAGAGAGCCATGCTCTCATCACTTTTCTTTGATTTACAGTTCCCTAAGGATTTCTCTTGGCTTTCTTATAAGATCAGCTGTGTATTTAAAAGGATGTTTCTTAAATCAGCTGCCAAAGAGAGGCAATATAGTAGAGAAAATACTCAATTAAAAAATCCTTGGTTTCTGGTCACAGTTATGCTATATAGCAAATTTGTAATGTAGAGCAAATAACTTTTCTACCCTAAACCTGACTTCATCTTTAAAATGGGAAAACCACTTAAAGATTCTAACTCACAAGATTACCAAGAAGATCAAGTTAAATAATGGATTTAAAAACTGTAAACTAAAAAGGCACCACATAAATACAGGGCATTGGCAAGATCCTGAACAACAGAAACTACTCTGCTGATTATGTTCTAGATCAGTTTTTTTTTTTTTTGAGTCAAAGTCACATATCCACTTGAGAATCTGGTAAAAGCTATGGATCTGCTTCCCAAAAAGCCATATATATATGCCAAAGTTTGAATATAATTTCAGAGTATAGGCTCCCTGGCGACAGAGGTGGTAATAAATGAATCATGCACTAAGAGCCTCTAATCTAGATAGAGGAGAGCAAATTCAGATGGTAGCTCCAATAAACTAAGACAGAAAACATGTATAAGTATACAAGTACATGATAGTCCTGGCGTCTAAGTCTTCAGAAATCTGTAAAATTCCCCAAACCAAAAACAACATAGGCATATATACCAGATCTGTACTTACCTGTCTGGATTTATTAGTGATCGTATAGTAATAGCAGCCTTTAAACGCTGCTTGACGTCTAGGTAACTAGAAGGTTCGTCAAACATGAAACTATGAAAAAATAAAAGAGAAGCAAATATAACAATTTTAAGACAAAGATGACCTAATTCTATCTTGTATGTAATTTTAAGGCATTGTAATATAGATAGCCTCTGACTTAACAACAATAAAAATAACTTCATATACTAATAAAAAGTCTAGTCCATAATGGTGCAAACACTTGTATTCTGTTCAGAAGTGGAAGGAAGAAAAACATTATGAAAAGCAGGGCTAGCATAACAAATCTGGGGAAAGCCTCCCAGATTAGGCTAACTTTCAAACTGGTAGCCTCCTCATAAAAAATATTCTGATATAGTCTGAAGTAGTTCAGAGAACTTTTCTCTCAATTAACTAAAGTCAGTTGTAATAAAGCAAATGAAGTTTTTTGAAAGGGCGGTATGGTACAGAATTCACTGAACGCTTTATGAAGTCGAGTTAGCCTGCACTGGATGCCAATGTAGAAATGTGGTAAAAAAAAAAGGGGGGGGGGCAATAAATAACTGGGAGGAGAGAGGCAAGGGAAGGTAGGAATGAAATAGACCTTTTTCATTTCCTCATTTCCCCTTCATATGGTATGTCACCTCATTCTCAGTTTAGATATTTTTAAAAGCTTGCTAGGAAAAAAAACACCCAAACAAACAAAACAGAACAAAAAAGCTTGCTAGACTAGCTGGAAAACTTGACTGAAAATAATCTTTTTATGTAAAAAGTATTTTAAATATTAAACAACTGACTTTGTTTTGTCTGGAACCCATTCATTAGTTGTAAACTAGTTATCTAAATGTTTTTTTGTGCCTCCCCCCCTCCCCCGGAATAACAACAGAGAAAAGGGGTGGTGGATACACAACTGCTTCAACATCTTACCTTGCAATTAGAGCCTTAGATGCTATTGCTGTCAATTTCTCTCAAAACTGTTGCTTTATTACCAGCATTACAAATAAAAACTCTAAAATAAGGATTAAGATACACAAAAGAGGTGAATGTAACCTACATATCAGCTTTCTGTATGCAAACGACAGCACAAGCAAATCTCTGCAACTCTCCTCCTGATAGATCTTCAACATTTCGTTCTTTTAGATGGGTTAAATCTACAAAGAACATAGAGGTACTGTGCTCAATGTTATAAGTTTTATTTTACCTCTTTTATGCAAAATGTATACAACATGTCATCCTGCTTTTGAATATTTGACAGTTGAAAACAGTGTAACATAAAATGTAATTATGGGGGCCGACTCGATAGCCCAGTGGATAGGGCACCGGCATACCACACGGGAGGCCCTGGGTTCGATTCCCGGGGACCTCTCCTAGCTGGCAGACCGCCTTGAGAATGGCAAGCCGCCATGGGCGGGCTAGAGCCGCCGTGGGCAGGGCAAAAAGCTGCCACGGACAGGCAAAAGCCGCCACGGGCAGGGCAGGTCGCCTGCGAATGGAGCGCAGCCAGCCACCCGCGAACTGAAAACCGGCCATGAATAGAAGCAGAAGCCGCCCACAAGCGGGGAAAGCCATGCCTGCGCAGTGATCAGTCTCGGCACGTCGCCGCAGCGGGGCGGGGGGAAAGGGGAGATATGTAATAAAATAAAGAAATCTAAAAAAAAAAAAAAAATTATGACAATTACTAGAGATTTTCTCATTCACTTTAGTAATCCATATAAAGGTGCACACCTTTATGACTTAAATTCAGGGCCTTTTAAACACATAAACAAAATTAATGCTTACCAAGCTGTTGACATACAATTGCCTGTGTCTTTGTTTCATCCTTTCGGTCCAAAATAGACCCAACTGTCCCCTGTCACAATAACAGAAATATTATATATGTTACCACGATTTTTCTTCAGTGATAACAAGTGTCACAAAGTAAAACAGGTTTACTTTGATGTAGCTTTTATACCTTCATCAATATCTATTATACATACATTTTTCCTAAACAGCAACTGACCTTTGCAGCTTTGGGAATTTGGTCCACATACTGAGGTTTGATAATGGCTTTTAGGTCATCTTCTAGAATCTTGGTAAAGTAATTTTGCAATTCAGATCCTCGGAAGTAAGTCAAAATTTCTTGCCAATCAGGTGGATCCTAGAAAAATAGCATATCATTATCTGAATTTAAATTAATAATACAATTTTAAGGAAGATGAATTTTATAAAAGTAAAACAGCAAAAAAGAGACTTTTTTCATGAAGAATACAGTCCAATACACTAAAAGTTTTTCATCAATACAAAATAAAACATATATCCAAGTATAATACTTTTGGCTTCTAACGTAACCGCAAGACTGGAGATGGATTTAATTTTAAATCAAGGCTTACCAACTCATAATGGTTTAAGCCATAGATCTGAATTAACAAGGAATGAAATAGTTTCATCTATTCACCAGAATTTCACTAATCTTCTTGAAAATTAAAATTTCAATATAAAACATACAATCCCTCCTTCAGAGTCTCATAAAACCAACCCGAGATATTTATTTTTATTTTATAAGATGGTAATACATACATCATACTTTCCAAGGTTTGGTTTTTGCTTTCCCGCTAAAATTTTTAAAGCAGTTGACTTTCCAATACCATTAGTTCCAACTAATCCCAAAACTTCACCTGGACGAGGGATAGGCAACCTGCATAATTGCACAAAAATTAAACAACTCAGACTTGGGCAGAAAAAAGCTACACAATATAAGAACGGTGTATTTTAATGCACTTGTACTCCACATGCATCCATTAACAAGCTAAGATATATATGCCAGATATTATTGGCTATCAGGAAAAAGCCAGCCAAGATTAACTTAAACTGTTAATTGTTAGCAATGCATCCATAACCAGTATTACTTGAAATTTTATTGATTCAATTTTCATTCAAAGTCCATTCTAAAGTAACATGTCTTTTTTTACACACAAGGCTCAGTTTAATGTATAACAAAATGCTTTGGTACAAAATTATATAGCAGGTGCAACCTCACACTTTTTTTTTGTTTGATTTTTTCTGGCCTGCCACTTACTTACAAGGAGAAAAGTGCCACATCAACCAGAAATATTCCACTTCATTCTCCCTGTTGCAGTAGGCCCCTTAAAGCTGGCAGGTCGAGAAATACCTTTTTATTAGTTAAATCTAGACTCCCAAATTAAAAATATTAACGTTAAGCAGATAAAAATCTCAAATAATTAAGAACTTGCTTGTGACTTAATATATCCAAATTCAGAGTAATATTCTCTGTAGATCATAAGATCAAAGGATAAATAAAATCAGACAAGTTTTCTAAAAAAGGTACTTTGGGGATTAGGGTACTATGTACATTAGTGATTTGCAATTGTGGTTTAGAACCCAAGAATGTCATTTAAAAGAATCACCTGGGAGCTTTTTAAACATCCTGAGGTCTAGACTGTATAGTCAGACACTGATATAACCCATTTGGGTTTCGTAAGCCTGGGCATTAGTAGTTCTAAAAAATCCCTATGGAAATTCTAACATGAGCCAGAATGAATCACTGACATATATAGTATGATTCTGCATGATGTTATATAATGCTGTATTTTCCTTCAGTGGACAGTTAATACCTTTACTCCAAAAAGTGCAAATGGAATTTGGAAAATTTCAAATATTCTCAATGTTTACTGAATAGAAGCACAATGTTGACTTCAAAATATACCTGTGAAGTTTGAAGGCATTGGCACAATATCGATGGGTTGTTTCTTTTTCCAAGTTGCTTGGTAAATTGACAATTGATAAGGCGCCAAAGGGACATTTCTGTTATTTAAAGTAAAGAAATTACTTTATGTATTAATTTTCAGAGTTATACACATGACTAAAATAGACAGAATTAGAAAATTTTAAATAAGCAATCCTCCAAACATGAGTTTGTAAAAGTCCTTTTTCTTACTTTCATTTTCTTTTCTCATTTACTTAAAACAAAACAAAAAACAACTCAGTTCCTTGTAGATGGGAATCATATTGCCATATTTTATATTCCCATAGACATTTAATGAGTGTTTAATGTGAAAAATCTTATAAAACTTGGGTAGTATTTTTTCAAGACAAGAGGTTAAGAGTCAACATAAAAATTGGTCACTGAGGATATGACTCCATATTCAGTCTATCACATGAGCTTTCCATCTACTTCCTTCAATTATTCCTGTCCTTGTGTGCTTCCTTTTCTACCTTGTAAGGTCATTTAAGGTAATGGACTATATCTTTTTCTGGCTATTTACATCTTATCAAAAGATAGCATAATAATTTGCACAGGGCAAGGTTAATGTCTTTCCCTTATGACTTTTATCCATCCCACAAAAGATGCTCCAATTCCAGCTGAGCAAATTTTTCAAAAAAGAGAGATTTATTTATAGAAAAGCATACATAACATTTGATGGTCAGATAAATGTCTAAGACACAATAATGGCAAGACCAGGGAGGTGATTTAAGAGTAGTAATGTGGCTAGAAAAATTTCTTAATGTACAGATGACTACATAAGTACATACAGAGTATAACCTCAAATTAAAGATCTGTTAAGTAGAACCGTTCAGTTAGCCCAGAGGACCAATTCACGGTCTCTGTGCATAAAGGATTCAGTGACTTCCCATTAATAGGTACAAGAACATAAAGAAAGGAAAAAAACCTCTCTTATTTCATTAGTATTTTTTCAGCTACTCAAAAGTGCATGTGCAAAGTCTGAAATCTCATTTCTCTATAGCAGCAACGAAAGAAAACAGAATAAATGATAATAGTGTTCAAAAACACATTCCCAGCACCTAGGACACAGGCAAGCATCTAATGAGAGATTAGTGAAAATCTGCTAGAAGGAATATTTCCTGTTTATATTTCTAAAACAAGGGAAAATTTTTTAGGAATATATGAAATCTTTCTGGATACTTAGATTAGGTTAAATTTTAAAATTTGTGTCTTGATGCATTTGTATTTAAAAGGCATAACTTAAAATTAAACACAAACTTGAAGCCAACAAAAAAACAAAACAAAACAAAAAAAACCCCACCATATGTACTATGAAAACTTTTATCTTATATTTCACAAAAGTTCTGATAAAGACATGTTGGAGAATGTCCTTCTCAGAAAAGGGTAAAAAATAGAAATTAAATTTGGTTGAGGATGGCAAGGATAATTTTTGAAATGGGTGGTTTGATTCATTAAAAAAGCAAAAATATTAGATTACTCATATAAGAATTTCATTTCCCTGAATTTATATTCTTTATTCATTATTTTATATTTTGCCTCCTTAAAAATAATTATAATGCACTCAGAATTTTCAGATTTCATTTTCAGGTTATGAATTTGCTCTGGTAAATAAAAAATTAACACTTACTTTAATACAAATACCACAACCAATACAAAGAGTTTCAGAAATCCATGCTATTTTGCTCTGGGGTGTAACTTCTATACATAGTTTTCCTGGTAAAGGAAAAGATAGAATTAAGTCATTTTCCCTGATCTTATTTTCTGAACATTGTTATTGAGGCAATGGTGGTTCCAAATTTCCATACAGAAGCCGATTTTCAACAACAAAGGACACAGAAAGAAAAACATTTGAGATAACATCAAAATCATTGCTTTGTGGGATAAATTTCTGAATTTATTCCATGTACAAGTACTCTTGTCAGGCAATAGGGAGATAACACTATTTATTTAGTTAAATTTACTACTGGAGAAGAAACTATGAAAAAATAGAAAAAATAAGGCAGATCCTGAAAAAGTTTTATTTTTGAGCTGACTTATCCAAATCTTTAATTCACAAAACAAAATATGCTCGGAATTGGTACACTATAGAAAGGAATAAAATAGGTTAGCTACATCAGTGAGGCTCCAAAAAGGTATGCAGTCATTTAATATGCAAGAAAAATTAAAATTGACATTAGGGATATTAAAAACCGACTTTTTTTTAATAGCATGGGAGATAACAGATGATAGTTAATGTTCCTTTATTCAAAGAGTATATACCTCACTAGAACAGTTAATGTAATAATCACTTTAAAATAGCCCTTAAAGATACCAACAATTCTTGAACTCCAAATTGCTGGAAATTTACTTAATATTGAATATATAAGCAAAGCCTCAAGAATAGCCATTCCTATTATGCTCTATTATTTTTAAAGATAAAAATTGTATCAAATACAAAGATAAAATGGCAGTCCCCACCGTTGACAAAGTAATTACAGGACTTTTTAACATTATAAGAATCTCAGTTACCTGAACTCTACTTTGATTTCATATTCCATAACTTTTAAATATTGATAATAATACATTATTCTACAATTAAAAAAAAATAGGACCATTTAGTCACAAAACAATAAAAGAAAATAATAACAAAAACTGGCTTTCTTATTTTTATATTTTAAAGAAACTAATGAAGAAAACAAACAGAATTATCAAGCCAATTTATTTTTTTTTAAACCTTCTCTAAACCTTAAATGATCCGCAGAACAGCTTACCCATTCGAACCACAGGGCAACTCTTTTTGCACTCCTGCCGACATTTCTTAGGTTTACACTTGTCATGGTTGACAATAGCAATTCTTGTTAATTTGTCTGCCATAACTGTAGAAAGTAAGACTATCCAGGCCTTCTATTAAAAGAAAAATTAACAAAATTATGACAAATTCAATACAATCACAGTTAAGAGAAATAATTCAGGGGCATAAAAGCTAAGAGGAGTACATAAATTCCCACTATTTATAGATGATATGACTACCTGGAAAATATGAGAATCAAATAACATCAAATACAAAAATAAAATAATTTAGTGATAATGAGAAAAACTTTTACATATATACTTTTCATACATACAATTAATCAGATTTATATAGTGGAAAAAAAAAGCACCATTTACAATAGTAACAAAAAGGAAATTACCTAGGAGTAAACTTGACATATATATACTTTAAATCAAGAAATCTTCAAAACACTGCTTAGAGACATAAATGAGCTAAACAGAATGACATGCTGTCTCAGCTTTTACAGTAGTCAATACCAGAGATTTCAACACTCCCTGAAGTTGTTCATTTAATGCAATCTTAAGGGGAAAAAGCCAGACAAGACAAATCTAAAACTTTTATGGAAAAACAAAATTAATAATAGTCAGGAAAAACTGACTTAAGAGCACAGGGCATAGGGGTACTCCAACTAACAGATTTTTAAAAAAATGTTATAAGGTCTCAATAATTACAACTATGATATCAGTATATGAAAACAGACCAATAACAGAATAGAAAGATCAGATACATATGATAAAGATGTTTATCTCCCCCCAAACTAAATATTACTTCATGTCATATCCTTCTGATTATAATGATACTAATAACAGAAATGGGAGATTATTAAGATTGTGATAATCATGTTGATCAACAGGAAAAAATGAAAACTGCATTTATCTGGGAATCTGTGATATGATTTTGTTAATAGCATGGATATTAAGAGGAGACCAACTAATTCTATGTATAAACTGAGTTCACTTTTAAAGCTTTTACAGGTTTGATATGTTATAGTACAATCTACTATATAGCATTAAGATCAAAGAGAACTTCAATATGTAATGAAAGAACCTGAAGAACCTGAAGACAAGTAGACTACAATAGAAGACAAATAGACTACAATTTACAAAGACATTCTTTGGCTTATTACTGTTGATGATTGTGACTCTCAACCCTGACTTTTGACGGACTGCTTCCCCTTGCAGATCTCTCAAGTCTTTTCTCAAACCCCTCATATCATTAGGATCGAAGGGGGATAAGTGGTATTGCTCTCCAATGCTGCTCCCAGACTATTATTCTTTTTTTCTCCCTAAAACCAGCCAACTTTGCCTCCCAGAGCATCCAACTGTCTTAAGTCATTTTCTGACCAGTGGATCACTCCTTATTCTCTGAAGACTTCAGTCCTTGGCTCACTTTCACTCTCTTTTACAACTCCTGCCATAATCCTTGGTGATTTCAATATGCTCACAGATGATCCCTCTATTAGTGCATCCTCTCAATTCACTAATTCCTCTCCTCCAATGATCTTGTCCTCCATCTTACCTCAGCTACTCATTCCTTTGGTTAAACCCTAGACCTTGTCATTACCAATCGTTGCAAGCCTTTCATAACCTCAATTTCAAAAACTCCCTTCTCCAAGGATGTTATTAATGTGGAAAAATGTGGGAGGTATAAGGAGCAGGGCATATGGGAATCCCCTCTATTTTTTGGGTAACATTTATGTAATCTAAGTATCTTTAAAACTATATATATATTAAAACAACAACAACAACAACAAAAACCTCCCTTTTCTAATCACTAGTCCTATCTTTTTCAGCTCACCTCTCTAGCACAATACAAGCAACAATCCTTTATTATTCCTTTATTCCGTGGGCCTACTACCTATGGATTTTCACTATCCCTTAGCCATTCATATCTTTGCTTCCCTCCTGACCCAACTAAAAATGTCATAATCATTTAAACCAACCATGACTCTGGTTAAATCTAAATCTTCGCTAAACACACACAGCTGGCAATGTGTAGAGAAAAAAAGCCACGCCGTCTCCCTTTAAACCCATTATCTTAACTGGGCCCTAATTTCAACATCTGACTATATCTTTTCCGAGGTCCACAGTAGCCAATGTGTGCTGAGGCACTTCTGGGCATCACATGGCAACTCAGATATGTGCTACAAGAGAGTAAATTTTCCAGGGAAAAACCATGATACTAAACATCTGGCAGACACCAAACAATCTACTAGCTTCAGGTAGTTTGCTACTGAAGTTGTCCGAACATAAATACTTGGTTGTTTTGACCTAACTACCTAATAAACAGATATGTTGGCTATTTCTTTTGGCAAAGGGATACTGAAAAAGAATTACTGACACTAAGGGTACTGTGAACCAAGAAAGTTTGCGAACCTCTGTTCCTTTACTAACATACTTCCTCATCCTCAGCTGATTGTCTCATTTTCTATTTCACTGAGAAAGTCTATGACAGCTACTTATTTGTGTCTACATACTCTACTCTCACATTTTATTCGGAATGAACTGTCTGGCTCCCATCAAAATACAATTGTGCACTAGAACATACTCCCTAAGGCCAATGGTCCAAGAATTCTCTCACATATTCAATTATTCTCTCCACTGGCCCATTCCCACTGGCATTCAAACATTCTATCATCTGATCCCCACCCCTACCCCCTATCATTGCCCTATTTTCCTTACTTCTACAGCAAGATTCCATAAAGAGTTGCCTATACTGAGTATCTCAAATTTCTGTTTACCATTTTCTCTGGGATCCATTCCAGGCCTTAGTGCCTGTCATTCCATTAAAACAGTTTGTCAGGTCATCACTGACCTCTCTCCAACGGTTAATCATCAATCCTTAATTTACCTGACCAAACTGACACATCTGACATAAATTATCACTCTTTCCTTCTACTAGATAGAAACTCTTTCTTAACTTGGTTTCTGGTATACAGCCCTAATCTGGTTTCCCTCCTTCTTTCCTGGTAGCTCATCTCCCAAGCGTCTAAGTGTTGGGAGTATTGTAAGTCCACTTCTTTTTTCTGTCTACACTCATTTTCCCAACCCTCAATTTGTTCTCATTCAGTCTCATGGCTTTCTCATTTATATGCTGCTCTCAAAATTTCTCTCTAGTCAGAACCCTTCTCCTGAATCCTAGATATGTACAGCTATCACCTGCCTACCCACCATCTCTTCCTGAAAGTCTAAAGGCATCTACAAAACTCAGCTTCTGAAATTCTCAACAAAATTAGCTTCTAGTTTTACCCTTTCTGTTAAGTGACAACTCCGTTCTTCTATCTGCTCAGGCCCAAATCCTCGTGGTCATCTTTCTTTCACACTCCACAAAAGCAAATCCTGTTCATTCAAAATATATCCAGACTGACTCACATCCCACCATTCTGGTCTAAGCCATCTATCATCTTTCAACTGCATTACTGTAATAGTTTCCTAACAGATCTCTTTTTTACCCTTGCCTCCTTCTACTCAAACCCTCTATGGTTATTCTTAATATGGCAGCCAGAGCAATCCTTTTAAAGTATAAATCAGATCATGTGACCCCTCTTCTTAAATCCTGCAATGGCTTCCTTTCTCACTCTGAATAAAAGCCGAAGTCCTCAAAATAACTAAGGAGGCACTATGTAATCAGCTTCTGTTAACTTTCTGATGTCATCTCCAACTACCTTAGCCCTTGTTCATTTGACTCCAACCAACCACACTGGGTCCTTGCTGTTTCCTAGCACATGCCAAGCATGTTCTTGCTTCAGGGCCATGGCACTTTCTGTTCCTTCCATCTATAATGCTATTCTCTCCAGATCATTTTATAACTAACTCCTTCAGGTCTTTAATTCTATTTCTTAGTGAGCATTGACTAGCTATTCTATAAAAACATGTACTCAACTGCCTTTCTATCCTTCTTCCTTGCCTTATTTTTCTCCTTAGCTTTTTCTACTATATGATATGTATATTTTATATATATATATGTACAGTATATATATATACACATTTATCATATATGTATGCGTATGTATATATATTTTCTCTCTCTTTACAGACACAAACATGCTTTTTCCCCTTCCCAAGTAGAACGTACTCCATCACAAGGGGACAGATTTTTGCCTATCTGCTCATTCCAGTGGCTGAAGCAGTGTCTAGCACATAGTAGGGGCTCAAAAATTTCCAGTGAATGAGAAAATAAATATAGTAAACAATGTTCCCATAGGTAATAACAACTTCAGAAATACTGCAAGTTACCCACATTTTTGGTGATAATTGTCCACTAAACTACACACTGCAAACAAACAAAACACCCACAAAAAAAGAAACTTACCAAAAAACAACAAAAAACTAGCTAAAAATATATGTGATAAACACAGATATGCTACAAACCTTCACTTTCAATTATTTAAAATCTTTTAAAAATTGGTATAGTCCAGGTCTTGTAAAGGTTAGAAGAGGAAGAAATGAATTTTGAAATGCTATAAAAAAGGTATTCTGCAAAGGGGACAATTAAAAAAACAAAAGATTCTTTACTAAGCTATAAAATAATAAAACTGGATACCATACATTTTAATTTAAACACTGAATGCTTTTCTGTAAATTACTCAGAAAGAGCATAATGAATTTTCCTTTAAGCGATGAATCTTTTATTATGAAGTTGTCTAACCTTTATTTCTGTCAATCTAATAAATTGTTTCATCTAATTTTTCTAACATTTTAAAAATTGTCTGTAATTTTTATAGAAGAATAAACACACACCAGAGATAGCTAATAAAATGATTTATATACAAATAGTGATAAATTATACATTTAAGAAAAATGATTATGATTTTTTGTGGAATTGTTAATCAGCTGTGTCAATGCTTTTAACTCATTTTCCTATATGTTTCAAATAATTAGGGAGGGGAGCAATTCCTATTTTTATTTTCAATGAAAAAGATGCAGTGCAGCAAAATTTGGAGGAGAGGATTATAGTAACAGACTGCTGGGAACAAAGTGGGATTTGAAGATATTTCAGATCTGAAGATAAATTGTGTTCAAAGTAGGTACTTTAACAATGATCCTCACTGTCATTCTTCCAGCTATGAGGAAAAAAGGAAGGGAGGCATACATGGAAAGCACTTGCAATCTAGGACTAAAGTTATAATGCAGCGTAAAAGCACTTTAAAAGATTGCTGTTAATTAATGATACCTGATATCATATGAAAATATTGTAACATGCTTATCGTAGGTTTTATTAGTCTAATAATCCACTTATGATCATAAATTGGGAGTGGGACACAATCTGATGTCAAAGATATTTAGAAGGGGCACAAAACAATCTGCTCTCTTCCCCACCTCCCCCACCAGCAATTATATGAAATTTTCTTCCTAAACAAAAATTTAAAAATAAGAATAAAGTATTTAACTTAAAAACAAAACACCCTTTAAATGACTGCAACACAAATGCCTACATCATAAATGCCTAGTTAGCAATCCTGTGATCCTGTGGAAAAGAGGGTAAAGAATAAAACCAGTTGTTTGACAGTTATTCCTATTCCTCACGCATCGATTTTCCCATCAAAAGAGAGATTAGATTTACGAAGTTTATGGGATGTGGGGATTCGGCTTTGACAGTCATTCATTCACAACAAATACTAAGTGCCTACAATGTACGAAGCCTTAAAGGAAAAATAAAGGTATTTTGAATAAAGACATTACCCCTGATCTCAAAAAGCTTTTAAATAATAAAGGGACAAAAAGGACAAGTCACCAAGGGGAAAAGTGTCAAGTGCTATAAAAGCACACCAAAAAGAAACTAGGCGTTCAACCGCGAGATTACTTCAGATAAATCTCAGTTACAGCCGAGTACAGGTTGCTCTTAGAGAAGAGTACCTGCAAGGTTTGACCATCAATTCCATAAAGACTGGAAGAGGACAGGGAGTATTCTACTTCATGGCGGCAAGATGCCATGACTCATTCCACAATCATCAAAGAGTGAATGAAAAAGCCACGAGTCTCCACAATATAATATGCATATGTGGAAAAAAATACATATCCATTTTACTGTGCTAGGGGGAGGGTGGGGACAGGAGGGGATGCGTTAAATTCTGAAGATGCCTTCCTCTCAGAAGGTTTAAGTCAGGCGTGAGAACGGGGTAAAGGGGAGTGGAGGCGGTGATGAGCGCTGAGGGGCGGCATCTAGGTCTGTTCTCTTAGTTTCTGACCCGGGTGGCGGGCAACAGTGTTCGAGAGCAGGAGAGCAGAACGAGGCGACACCACGCACTCAGCCGCGCCCGCATGGGGCGGTTCCAGCTGTCCCGCCGGAGCCCACTGCCACGCGCCGCTGCCGTCTCCTCTGCCGCCACCTGAGGCCTAATCAAAGTATCTCAGAGAACGTCCTCACCTTAATGGGGAGTTGGCAGCTAACGACCAAGCCAATATGGACAATTCGCTTACCTGGAGAAAACGATCTCCTTGCGGAGGGGAGTTCAGAGGCCAAATCAGCTCTTGCCTTCACCCCTCAGACTCACAGCGTGTTCTGACGGCCACCGGCCAAAATGGCGGCACGTAGCCGCCGCCTCGCTCTAGCCATAGGGACGCAGTGCGCGCGCGCGCGCGCGACAGAGAGCGCGAGGCGGAGCCCTGGAGATAGGTAGAGGGAAAAGATCGACGTCATTATACTGCGACTCCAATTCAACGTAATTGGGGAAGCCTGGCTGTCCTGAGAAGCCGAGTGGGAGTGGCGCGGATTTGCAAGAGGTCCTGTAAACCTGAATAGCGGATAAACGGGGCGGATAAACGGGTCTGGAAGTTGTAAGTGCGTGGGCTCTTCCTCGACGTGGAGAATAGCCCTAGCGTCAGCAGATGCTTTCTCCTCCCCCGGCTGACTCTCCTTTTACGCTCCTTTTGGTTTCGTCAAGGCCAGTGGGTCAGAATTAGGATGGGGCGAGTTGCCCATTCCAGCACGCCACAGGCATCATGCTAGTCCAACACAGTATGGTCCAGACACTGCTCGCGTGGCTTCCTGTCCTTGGCCTCATCTTCCTCTAAACTGTGTGTTCATTTCTTCGAAACTAGAAACCCAGTCTTTTTCGAGCTCCATATTTTATCCACTTGGTGGCGTCCAGCCCCAAGTCCGCCTGGCAGTTGCATTTTGCCCCAATATAGAGATTGGCCTTTTTTTTTTTGAGATGACAGTTCATTACAGGTTAAATTGTGTTATCCTAGACCTCACTTAACTTGCAGATGGCCAATACTTTGGTTTGCGACTGAACCTATTCATTCATCTAGCCTTCATTCAATAATTTCCTTATTGAGCATTTAAGTCCCTGATCTTTCCGAAGTCTTTAGTCAGTACAGTGGCTCTGCCCTTATTTTATGTGTATTAAGTGCTTGCATGGCGATTAGGGAACAACTTGGGGTCTAATAGGAGGTATCATGGAGACGATATACAGAAGTATTGGGTCGCTTTTACCATAGCATATATAACGATGTTCAATAGCTGTAACTTTGCACTACCAAAGCAGTTTTACATATTGCTCACTATCTAAAAGGTGTGTATGTGTGTTTGTATAGACCGACTGACAAAATATGTGAAAATTCAAGTAACCTTTTGGTTTAGAATATGCCAGTGATTCACTTCTAGAACTTGAAGCCACTTTTCAATCTTTATTTTCTATGTTGAGTGCATATAAATGGAAACTTTTGACAACTAGCAGGAGGATTTGATTTTTCTTTGCATCACTTAATGGAAAGTTAAAATAGAGACCACTGCCTACATAGTCCTAGAATAAGAGTATTTCAGTTTGACTTTTCTAGGGCAAAAACTTAATTTGAACTAAAAATGTTTACTCATCAAATTATAGAACCGCATTATAGAGCTATAGATCAAGGCAATCCCTTTGACAGGAAAGGAATAAAACCCAGACCTGCCCTAAGTCTAGGCTAGTCAAAGGAGTGAAGCTAAAAATTCTGATCCTGTGCTCTTTAGACAGCTATACCAGGCTGCTTTGCATATCTTGCCTGTCATGTTATATTTTAAAAACAAAAACTGAATTCCCAAGATTTTAAAATTACAGTGACTGAGTTATATAAACTTCATTTGATAATTCATATAATTAATATCAGACGTATATGAGTGGTCCATTTTGCTATTAAATTCGTTTTTTTTTTTTTGCCTTTTGTAGAAAAATTTTCAAGTCCTGCTATAATGTGTATATACTTTTTTCCCATGTAGAATATTAGGAAGATGACCACGCCAAACAAGACACCTCCTGGTGCTGATCCTAAGCAGTTGGAAAGGACTGGGACAGTACGGGAAATTGGGTCACAAGCTGTTTGGTCACTCTCATCTTGCAAACCAGGTAAAACCCCCAAAAAACTGTTTGTAGGAACTACTTAAAATTTCATTCTATACTGGACTGATGTTAATATATATTTTTTGATGCTTTATGTTAATTTTAATGAATTGAGTTTTCATTTTTTGTATGTCTCTGCCCAGTTGCTTTACTAACATCCAGTTTTATTTAACTACATATGTCATAAGGTTTCCTCTTCATCCTCCCCTATCTCTGCAGTGATTTGATTGTTGTTTGGTTATTCTCTAGGTGGGATAAATGGTAATATATTTTTTGAGTGATTACATAGCCCCCAAATAACTTTCCCTTACTCTTGGTTGGGAGAGAATTCTTGGGTGGTAGTCCTTTTCCCTTATAAATTCTGGATGCTATTTCATCATCTCTTTTGCCTTGTTGCCAGTAAGAAAGCCAATGCATGTCTCTCTTTCTTTCTATTTTTTTTCCCTCAAAGTAACTTATTCTTTCTGGGAACATCTAAATTTTTCTATTGTTGGAGTGTCTTGGTTTTCCTGAGCCCCTATCACAAATACCACACAATTGGTTGGCTTAACAACAGGAATTTATTGCCTCATAGTTTCAGAAGCAAGAAGGCTTGCTTTCTCCAGGGATCGGTAGCATTCTGGCTGGCTGGTAATCCTTAGGTTCTTTGGCTTTCCTGTCACTTGGTGAAAGTTTCTTTCCTCTTCTTTCTCTTCTGGGTTCTGATTGGCTTCTGGCTCATTCCTGGGGCTTTCTCTGACTATGACTGAATTTCTTCTGCTTTATTGTAAAGGACTCCAGTAAGGCCCACTCTCATTCAGTTCGGGCACACTTTAACCAAAAAAACAAAAAAACAAAAAACCCAAAAAAACCCCAATACCTTTAAGATATCCTATTTACAATGGGTTCAGACTCACAGGAATGCAAATGAAGAACATGTCTAACTTGAGGTACATAATTCAGTCTTTCACAGTCCACTCTCTGAACCCCCAAAAGGCATCTTCTTCCCACATGCAAAACACATTCACCCAATCACAACATCCTAAAAGCCTTACCCCATTTCAGTAACACCTTACAGTCCAAAGTCTCATCAAATTCATTTGTGGGTGTGGTCTGTCCTGATGGAGGACAAATTTCTCTCCTTCTGATGAACCTGTGAAACCTAGAAAACAAGTTATCTGCTTCCAAGATACAATGGTGGGATAGGCATAGGCTAGACATTCCCATTCCAGAAGGGAGAAATTGGAAGGAAAACAGGGGCCATGGATCCCAAAGTCTGAAACCAAGCAGGGCAAACTCCATTAGATCTCAAGGTCTAGGAGCTATCTGAGGATCATTGATTGGTTCTCTGGGCCTCCTGGAGTGGCAGCCCCACACTTTCCAAGCACTTGTGCAGTGGCTATGTTCTCTCCAAATATAGGAGCCTAGGCCCCACCCTCTCCCACCACTGGAGTGTTGGCCTAGGTCTGCCTGAAAACTAAGCATTAAGGTGTTGGCTGTACTCTCACCGAATATTGGCACACCTTTGAATGCAGGCACAGAAGTCGTTTCTCCTCCAAGCTCAGGGGCAGATTGCCCTTTATTTATTTATTTTTAATTGATTTTTTATTTATTTTTTATATATCTATATACACTTTTAGGATACATCGATTACACAAATGTTACACAGATT